>JAFFZH010015191.1:0-93285 GCA_018420115.1 Euura saliciscinereae | reverse complement strand
GGGGGGCGTCAGTTGCCTGTTACGTAACTTTAATTGAACACTAAAAACGAGACAAAAATGTTGAACCTTTCTGGAATACCAAAATTTAGTATTAGACATTAAAAAAATTAATTCTATATATGACAATTTTGTAGATTAATATGGCTGGGATAATGCTACGTAACATGGAGGGGGGTAGACTCGTGTTACGATTTGTTACGAAGGGGGGAGGCGGGGTCAAAATCGGCTAAAAAAAACGTTACGTAATATTTGAACGCTCCCAAAGACCCTGAGATGGTCCTGAAAGCACTTTTCTCTATTTTGAGATTGAGTTTTAAACAAAATGTTACATGATACAAACTTACGACTATGACTGACTGCACGATTAAGACTGACTGCACGATTAATTGATTAGTCGGTGGCTTCGAGTAATTGGTCTTCAGATTAAGCAAATAATCAATTAGGCGGTTTTCGAAACATTACAAAACATTTTTGGCGTTCTCCAATTCAGAGGATTTTGTTGTTCTTGTGAATATATAGAAAACCGGAAAAAAATTGTGGACGTATTAAATAATGAAAGAAGTATTATTTCAAAATACGCTGAGTTATGAAAAATGTGAAAACAGAAACTGTGTAATCGCGAGTGGCCTGAAAGAAAAATACTGCAGATCGTCGCGACAGTCTAGACTAGAGGGTTTAGAATAAAGTTCTCGTCACGTCAATGTTTTTTGTTTTCAGTTTTAGCCATTACTACTACTCCACTAGAATCTGGAACCGAAATTCACTCAGAATTCCAGATAATTCCAGGCAATTTTTCAAACTTGCCAAATGAATTCCAATTCTCTCAATTTTGTATCTTCTAGTAATAATTTTTTGACATTGTTTCGAGAACATTTTTCTATTTGCAAGTCGTCCTTATGTTGTTTCTCAGCTTTCTTCGGGAAAAATGCAACTTACAATTCAAAATTCGCAGGCCAGCAAAAATGGAAGAGTCAATTTTAATACTATTTCGCCGTTTCAAATTAGATGACAAATTATTATTATCAATTTTAGAATATTATATAATTTTGTTACTTTACCGGGAGAAGGGGAGGAAAAATTGCTCACAAAGTGTGTCACGTAATTATGGACATCCCCCATGTCCTTTTCAGCACCTTATTAATAACGGGCACCATTAATTTTTTAGTACACTATACATTTTTCCACTGGAAATTTTCCAAGCGTCGAAAATTTTTCAGGTTTGTCAAGTATGAAAAGAAATCCTCGAGTATTTCAAGTTTGACCCGATGTTACACGTTCCTGAAATTGACAAAATTTTTCATAAAATTTAATCGGCTGTCGTCAAAAATTATTTCTGTGCGGCCTTTTTCTTCAAGTGACAGCCTGGTCCTTCCGCGTATTATTTTGTACTGAGCTTCCGTGCAAAAAAAGACAACTTCCAATATTGAATAGGTATTGTTCGACTCGTGCTTGACACGTAACTTTGTAGGCTCATCACCTCAAAACCGTCAAATAGTAGGTCAGGCTTTTCGTGACACTGAACCATTAAATTAGTCTGATCGTGAGCTACCAGTGAATCGATTAATCGAGAAATAATTATCCGACACCGTCGATCCATCGATCACTGAAAAATAATTTGATCAAATGACACAAATATTATCCAATGCCGCAATTGTCCATGAAATAATCTCCGTAGTATTAAAGTTTCCGTAATCTTATTCTGAAATCCTCTCTTGGCATTTGGATCTTGTGCTGAATTCTCTGAGTATGAATTCAGAGCGAGCTCGATGCTCTTAGTGGGATTAAAATGTGAATTTGGTGTGCTGTTATAGCGTGTTAACGTTTTGATTGCCCGCTGATTAAATTACATCGTAAATGTTACTATCAGCAAGATTAATATCAAAAAATTAATTTTCAGAGGTGTTTCTCCTGTTGAATATCGTTTCTTTTCTCAAATTATATTTTAACACTGCAAAAAAAAAAATTGCTTCAATAATTCCTGAATCTAGTCACATCTTGTGAAATAAATATTCTTGAAAAACTACTTTGGGGTATCTTTCGAAAAAATTAATCTCGTAGTACAACTCGTAGTCGAGTAAGGATTGAACATTCCACGTATTTATTATTTATTATTTATTTTTATTGGTATTCATTTTGATTTGCCGAACTAATTTCGGGGTATTATTATACTAAGCACGAATTACGTTAGTGAACGCGTATGTTTTACTAAAACAGATTCGGGAATTATCCTCATTCAATAATTTGATTAATGGGTGAACCGAAGTTTGACTAACTGTGCAAATAATTCTACACGCATCTCATTTCAACCGTTGTATAATCGAACTTCAATTTCATCTCTACGTCGAAACTATAGATTCTCTATCGATCATTCGATAAGTGGACATTTTTCCAAATCTAAATTTTCCCGGATGCAGATTTTGATGAATTTCACCTATTATAGAAGCCACCTCTTTCTTATCATCAAGATCCACCATGCTAATATTTCCCGAGAACCGGTTTTTGTGAACCTAAAAGTCCGGAAATCGAATGGCTAAGTAAATATAAAAATCAAAATGGGATTTTTAAGACTTTTCTCAGACTCCAATGGTAAAATTCTTCGGAATTTCTTTCTCGATTTTTAGAAATCAAATGAAGAAGCGTTAATTAATACTTATTTTAAACTAGCTGAATTAGGGAAACTCTACTTTTTACTTATGTTCGTTCGCTAATTCTGCCAGATACATTTAATTAGTTAATCGGGACTCTGGAATTGCTCTGCTCGTTGACTCGATCCTGAATTACCGAATCGTAAGATCTCACTGCTTTATTACGTATTCCATCCATACAGAAGAATGAATGAGGCGTCTTAATTGTGATGGTTTCGTGTACTCTGACAGCATTCTAATTCCTTGAATACAGTGATAAATTTAATACATACGCAGTTGAGTATTTTATGGTTCTCCTTACTGTCACTCATTTCAAATGTACAAATCGAATCTTCTACAAATCAGCCCGGAACTCGTTTTCATATTCCTCGATTATTCATATACACAGTAATGAACGAATCGTAGAAGATAATGGATGAAATCATCCCTTCCTACAATCAAACTCTATATAGTATTAAAAGAAATTGCTACGATCTCAATATTATAACAAAAAGTAAACGAAATATATGAATTGCTATAATCAAGAAAATCGCACCTCGATTTGAATTAGCGGTAATGACCTTGGATATAGCACAAAGCATTATAATCATACACATAAATTCAACCAACGAAACCGCAGTAGGAACCATTGCAAGCGGAAACGACCACCGCTAATATCCGTTGTGTCTTCCGTATAAATTCATTGCTTTAACGCTGAATCTAAACTCCGTTTGCCGAATCGTACATCAACGTTCCGATATGTCTGTGCGCATACTGTGCGGTTTCATTGTTGACAATGGGGTGAAAACGAGTATACGCGTGTACACCACGGCTAGACAGTTGCGGTAGTACGTTATCATGAGATTATAACGGTCAAAATGATTGACGCAACGGACAACGTTATGCGAAATTCCATGCGCAGGTTATTCTGACCCTGGACAATTGATTTTGCGACAGGCCACGCAACGAGTCGAGAGTGACATTCTCTTTTATAATTTCTCATATGTGTTACGTTAATCGATAAAATCGGTGAAATTTCAATCAACGGAATAACGGAGAGTGACGTTTACGATACTCCCGCGAGTGTGTGCTGTATTTCTGGGTCTGAGTAAAATGTCGCTGGCACTAGGCTCCCGCTTCTGTCCCATGGAGTTGAGATTGATGATACGTACATAGAAAGTTTTTTTTATTCTCAGTTGGGCAATAAAGTGAAAGGCATAAGACTTTTCTGGAGACCAAAACGAATAAAAGTTTATCGAAAGGTTTTTTTTCTTACTCCACGGATATGTTATGGTACCATGCATTCATTTATGGAAGTTGGGTATTGGTTCCTTTCGGTTATAGCCATACAGGTCCGCCGGAAGTACCATTCTAGATATATATTATAACTCCAAAAAAAGTTAGAAGAAACTTCCAAGCGTCTAAAATCGTGGGACGAAAGTAAATCTGATTTTTACCGAAAAGCTGTCGATCAATAATCCAATGTTTATCCAATTGAAAGTCCAAATTCAACAAAGAATCGTTTTAATTCGAGGCTAAATAAATTCCATTTCAGTTGGCAATAGGATCGTGAATTCTTTGTGGAAACTTTCTTGAAGAGAATAATAAGTGTCCAGAACCATCTACGGCAGTCAACCTATAGCCGTTAATTAAGGGTCTGAACTTGCCGTTCTGAAGCGATAATTCAAGGTGGAATAAAATTAGAAAAGGTGATATTCTGAGAGAATAGCTAAACTCCCCTTGGTGGACTTAGCGGATCAGTTCCGCCTGCTTTAGCATTATTCCAAATTCATTAACATCTGGTTTAATTCTTCAAGTTCTTAGCCAAAAGCTTGTACAAACTGTCAAAGAACAACGTTAATTTGCTTCCATTCATCCTCTAAGTTTTCAGCTCTAGCCGGAAGATTTTATATCGATTACGTCCCGCTAATTATTTGCACGTTCCATAGCCCGGGTATTCAATTACATCAGCATGAATATTCACGTGTATGGATTAATATAGCCTCCTGATCAATTTCAATCATGAACACAATACCGAATCCGTTGAAATAACCCCGTGAGCTCTGGTCGTACTGACGAACATGAATGTCGTTCAAGTCAGAGGATAAACAAATAAGAGTTCCGTCTGCCGAATCAATCAATAGAGACTAATGAAATGATCAACAAGATATTTTAGCACCGAGCTGATGAGTGCCACCACACGTAACGTTAGTCAAACAAAGTGATGCCAAAGCTAAATAGAACCTGAAGAAAAAACAGTGTGACATTGGAAGCTGCAGTCGACTCTCCAATTTGCACTAAATAGATTCCTCGACTCGGTTTACACGTAAGAAGTGTCCGTAGTTTTCAATATTTAATCTTGGTCACTGGTTGCACTGTGTCAACCTCGGTATATGATATTCTACGTTCTTTGGTCCAGTAGAACGTTCGCAAACTGCAGACGTCTGCAAATTCAGGTATACGAGATAAATCTGACACACAGAAACGCAGATATGGTCAGTGGTTTGAATGCATTGTTCACATTTTGATTATCCGCCACACCGAAGGTACACGTGGACGCATTCACACGTGGAGGAGATAATTTCGCCAACAAATATCGCGGGATCATTTGATGGAACCCGGCGGATATCGGGGAGCAATTTATGCAGACAAAGGATAAGCCCTCCAATATCTGCAGCTGAATATCTCAGAATCTTGCCCTAGTTCAGGCCTCTGTTGATGACAGACATCGGAGTGCGTTCAATCAGGAATCTTGACCGATGATATAACCCTTAAACCCAGCCCTTTCCTACGACGGAAATGTATACCGGTGGTCATTAATAAGACCCCAGAGACGTGGAACTCTTTTTTCAGAAGACAACTTCTGTCTCATCTGTCTCAGTGTTCATCTGAGCCAGTCGGTTTTCCGGTTCTTATTTTCATCTTAGTATTCCGGTTTTATATCTGCAGAAGCTGGTATAAGTGTAGAGCAGAGAAAGGAAGATCCTGGGAAAGAGAAATCGAATCAGTACCACCGTGGAATGGGATGGACCATTTTCACCACCGAGAGACCTCTCCGTGTTAAAGCTAGGTAGATAATAAAAGCGAGGGTGAAGGATCTTGATGAGCTCGTGTGTTGGAATTCTCGGTAAAATCCAACCACTCAACGATTTTTCGAACAGAAGTCAACCACGAAAATCAAGGGAGGTTGTGAGATTGAGATTATTTTTATCTCGATTCTTTATAAACTGGACCAACGAAATCTTCACTCATGAGTCAGGGAAATTAAAGTGACGTTAAACCGGAGTTTATAAACTCATCGATCTCAGAAATGAAGTTTGAAACAATCATTTCCCCCAAAAAGGCACTTTTTGGCCGTTTTTTAAATTATTTCTTCATGAATATGGAAGTAATTTACCTGGATTCAGTGACCAAACCTAAAAAAGCTCACGTGGAAGTGTTCATAATATATCAAAGAAGATATCTGTTATTATTATTATTTTACTTGAAAAATGGGGCATTAGTATTAAGCCGTAGTAACGTATAGCACATACGTAATTACCTCATATGAGACTTCGTATAACTACGATCTACCTCGACGTACAAGTATTCTGGCTTGATCGTTCAAATATTTTTGCGTACCGTACGAGTTATTAGCTGCTTTGTTCCATAATTTGCGGATAATTTTCAGCGCGTGAATGGACAAAGGCATATGTGGAACATTTGCAAGTTAATGAAAAATAATCGTGCGTTTTCGTTTTAATTTGAAACTCTACGTGCGATAAGTGTAGTTATATTCCCACGCTGATTTCTCATGACCCACGACTGCAGTATTAAATTCGTGAATGATAAGGGATGTAAGAAAAAAACGGCAATTTTCCAACCCCTGAAAATCACATGCCACTGAAATTCACGCAATCTAAAAGATACCTGGATTTATCACAGGGTTCTTCTACAGTATCGCGAGACAGTGAATAGTGACTTCTTTACTAAACTCTACCAAGATAAAGGTATCTTATATGTCTGCACGATAAACAGACTGAGACCAAAAGGCTTTCCACGCCTACTTATTTAAACCGAAACTAAGGGAGACCGGGGCTAGTTGATGCAATAAAAATGTCCAACAACGGGCCAACGGACATGTTTGTCCTTGAGAGTCTACACCTACTGCCTCTTTTTTATTGCAGGTGTAATTGTTCAAGAGTTATTTCATTGCAATTGTTTTTGATAGTAAAATAAGATGCAATCACATGTATTCGCGTTTATTGCCGCATGATGTTAATTTGAATGAAAGTATCATTGTGTAATTACCTCAGAACGTTAGTACACATGATCCTTTAATTTTCGATACTGTCGATACTGGGAATGAATAATTTTATTCGCCAGACATTGTTTCTATACATTTTTTTTTTATTAGTGAGGGAAAGTTGAGATGATACGGATTGAACTACTCAAAATGATGTCACGAGTTTATCATGCTTATCTAAGTATTCATATTGGGCCACATCAAAGAGTAACGATCAAGCTATGTATCGATATCTTTTTATTACATTTTAAACGAATATCAATTAATTAAAAAATTGACAACCAAATATTGTATCAACTAGCCTCGTTCTCCTCTATATTATACACTGGTGGGTGGTAGTTAACTCCAAGATGGATTTTTTGCCGTGTGAAGTGGATATCGATACGAGTTATTGGATAGACTTCAGTGTACTGAATCTAATATCGTTACAGATTTACGGATACAAACTTCTTATAATTTTTTTTCAAGCTCCTATACAATTCCACAAGCTTTGGGCAAAAAATGGAAACCCAACGAAGTTTTCTTTCTTATACTCAATGATATTCCGTTCTTACCACGAATTCAATTTTTTTTTTTTTTCTTTAACTTTGATTTGTTAGTATTTCCAAGCCACAGAGTAAGTCGATCGTAAAAAAAATCACATCACCGTGGAAATAAATGGCGAGTGAAAATACGCTTGATCGCAAACTCTCTGTTGAAGTACAGAGTTTTATCGTCGCTGTCGTATATCGATCAAACCCTTTTTTCTTCATATAAATAACACAACTTTGATTATGCCATCTACTTTCTTATATTGATACTCTATCGTGTGATAAAGTATTTCCACGAGTCATACCCATAAGCGATTTGATATTGCCACATGGAAATAAATATCGTCTATCACCAACTAAATTTGATTCATCATTCAAGCCAAGTAAATGAATCACTCGTATCGCGTGATTGGCTGAAGACTCTGAGCACTCTGAGTAGAGAGTTACTGAAAGTGCACAGATCAATCCAGATTAATTCTATCTATTCGTCAAAACGTCGGTAAGGACGGCGTGGTAGAAAGTGAGAGCTTCAACTTAATGGTACCTACCGGTGGTTCAGCTTTAAGGTAAGTATGAAATATGAGATGCATTATTTAACCCCTGGTTCTGTTTGTAATCTTGGTTAAATCGCCGAGCTTCATTACTAATTGTTTTGATGAGGAACTCGCATTTATATAAAATTTCGTAAATTGTTTCACACCGGCCGCAGCCTTCATTGCAAAGTAATTCTACCATGTGTGAAGAGGAAACCCAGCGAGGATTAGGGCGAATATTTACGAATTTACAAGCTTATAAAGCTGCTAGCGAGCACTTACCCGCCCCAAAATTGGCGCCTGTGATATTATCATTGCTGACCAATCATCGCGTTTCATTTATCATCAAAGGATACTAGACTTTATAGCCAGCTTTCAATGATCTTGAACTATCCCAGAATTCTTGACTAATCTATTTGTGAACTTATCCAGCACACTACGGTGAGGAGTATAATCCAGGCATGGCGAAAGGTGCAGGTTTTATCTTTACGATGGAGGAACCCAGCTAGGTTTTATGGGTGATAAGACGTAGCTTCAGGAACGATAAAAAAAATGGACAGAGAGCATCGCTAAAATATGAAAACTAGCATCATCTTAGCGGGGGCATCGAAAATGGAAGAAAATGTCCCGGTTTTGTGTGACCGTATAACAACTGACTCGGAATTCATATTCGATCCAAATTCCATGGATATATATCTTGCATGCCTTCGGTTGAAGAATTGCTATCAGACAGAAAGTAGAGAATCGGTATATCTATAAATCCCAGAACTAATACTAACAACATTCCAATCTAACCTCTTGCGATATCATAAATGTTCATAATCCATCTCGTTGGGTTAGAAAAATTGCTAAACTATAGTATTGCAAGCTTTTCAGTTTCATCTTCCACATTTTTATCAAGTATTCCAAATATGACACAGTGTCATTCGAAGATTGTTACATTTTTTCACAATTCAAGGAAGTTTCCCTGTTATATTGTAGCACCGAAACTCCTTTTCGTAGTCCACGCCATTTTTGGCCCATGTGCTGTTCCATTCGAGGGGCTATTCGCTCAAGCTTTGAGTATTCAAGTGATTCCGCGGTTTCGTGATTTTGCATAATTTCAGATTATTTCCCATATGACTTTGTTTGTCATTTTCGATGCTTTCTGCTGATCTTCGCTGTTTCATACTGACTACGAAGTGCTCCAATAGATTTTTTGTTCTTTCGTACAATTTTAAAGAGATTTTGTATAATTCCAAAGCGACTTCATTGTCTGATTTCAAGTGATTTCGAACCAGGATGTAAACACAGTTGATTCAAGGAGTTGATAGCCCCTCGGTTCCATTCATCTGTACACAGCGGCCTTTTTTGAAAATTACTATACAAAGAAAGGTGTGAAATGGGAAAAAGAAAAGAAAAACCCTTTACTAGACCACAGTGCTCGCCCACGCACCACGTCAATTATTCTCATCATATTACTGCAGGTTCTCTCGAATTAGATCGGTTCTTTTCTCGTTCTTGTGCTTTTCGAATCTATATGAAGAATTTTTTATAGTTTGAGAATAGGGGGGGCGAAAATCGACCCTTTTTTACGATCGTAGAATAAACAGCGAGCTCTAGCAAAATAAACGGCAAAAAGTTCGAACGATAAAGAAATTCTGAGAGTACTTTATGACGGTGCGTGCACGAAAGAAAAATACTTTATTGGCTGGATGGGTGGATCACATCTGGCCATTCACGTGTATGATTCCAACTATACAAGCACCCGCACTTATGACGATTGAAAATACATAGGTGGATTTTATTCTAATCACACAGCCCTGTCTTCAAACGCGTAATGATGCGTTAAGTGATTGATGAGGTTCATGCTACTAAATTGATTTTAGCTTTATGAGTTTCATATCGTGTCCAACATTTGGTTTTGGCTCATAAATCTCACCCGTTTCGGCAAATAAAATTGATTTATAAACTTGCGTGTGTATTTTCGTTAAAATGGCTACGGAATCTAAATCTGTTTATCAAATAATAGTGCTGCTCCCTGCGGTTCGTTGTGGACCAGCAGCCACGGTATACAATGTTCAAAATAACTCCATTAGGGGGGTAATATATCAGACCAATAATAATAAAGTTATGTAGTTTACCTTAGTACATAATTTAACGGGATCATTTCACCCCGAAGCTTAACCTTCTCGCGAGAATTGATTAATTATAAAAGGCCACAATTTTTTTCCTTTCCAAGTTTCCAACGGGCCGCAAGATACCGAGGGCAAAATGATTTTAAACACGGCTATCGGTTTGAACTTAACGAGAACTTATTCTACCTTTAATATCGCACATTTTCATAAGCGGATTCTGCATAATACCGATAGAAACACGTGCATGCATACGGGATCAGGATATCATCAAGAGTCGAGAGGCAACCCTGCCTTACTTTGATACTGGTTGGAGATGCGGGTATCGCACTGGTACCGAATGTAATTAACAGTATAATGCACTTTCAGTAGATACAGCAACCATCAATTCTGCGTAAACGTTGACGCAAATGAAATTACGCACATGGTTGCAGTCTCTTTGTATTATCGATATCGATCACCAATCGTGAGTTTGCGTCTCCGCGTGATGTGGCACGTGCCTTTGTTCTCGAGTCAAATTATCAAAGGTTGTTACCGATCAACTAATAAAAATTGAACTTCGGTCTTCACACGTGCGTCAAACGACGCCACATTGATGATTAATTAGTGTAAAAATTTGTTTGCGAAAAAAAAAGATGTCAGAGATTTCACAAGCGATTTTATAACAAAGTTCGGCCATGGATCACCTGCTGACGACGATATTTCACAACTCTGACGAATAATTAAAAGTAAAGCAATTATTCAAGGTTTGTTAACTTTTAGGCTTCCTGGAGCGTTTCCTGTGCCGCTATGAAATTTGGTCAGACATCTCTTTTTCGTGGTATGGAGTGATATATTAAAAAATATTATTTCAGATGATTTCTATAAATAAGGTTTTCCGTGTTCACGTATTTCTAGTAAAAATTAACCACTATACGACTTCCGATCCTCCGACTTTTACGATCACGTAGATCGAAATACCTCCTCGCTCGATGTAAGCGTTCGAACTGCCGACGATAGCGGCTATAAATTCGTGAAATATTTCAATTAACATCGATCCAACACCTCGGGAGCCACGATCCAATTTGCCGAGAAGTTCGAACAGATATTCGTATCAAATTAAAGAGAATTAATAGGCGAATAGTAAAATCTAAAAGTTAAGGGGGAACAAACACCTTAAAATTTCCAAAATTCCAAAGCTTCAGACTTTTGAATGGTTTTTGCATGATTCTAGGAAGAATTTTTTTTCTGTCTATGATGCGCGAAATGAAATCTACCGGAAAAACGCTATTCTATTCTAGAACATGATGAATATCTGGTACAATTTTGATCGGATCAAGAAGTTCTCTGTACATTTTGAGAAGGCCTCTTAAGATACTGGATAGTTTGAGACCAGAAAAACTTGACTCGATCCACCGACAGATCTTACTTCGTGCATCGTGGACAAAAAAAAAACTGTGTTCCCAAAATCGTGTGAAAAACATTTTAAAATATGAAAAAATACTTTTGGCTTAACACTCAACACGAAAATCAAAACTGACAGAAGAACCGGACCCGAGTCCCTCGTTCTACTGTATGGGACAATCGAGTTCTGCGGTTTTGTGCGACTAAAATTTCCCATCATACAGACTGTGTCCACAATAACAATCAAAATACCGGTCAGGCAATGTCGATTGGCATCTGGCAGTCCAGACTCTCAACTAGGAACATCAACCCGTCCATTTACCTTCGCCGAGCGGGATAGTGGCGGTGGATTCCGATTTCAGTAATATTTCAAAACCAGTCTCCCATCTTCTGTTACGAAATAGCGAAATTAATGGGTGGTTGCGATGGTTGGGAGACGTGAGTTATTACTTCCCAATCTATTATCACGGCAGTGCATTCACTTTGTACCTTTGAGGCATCGATACAATATTCGACTCTAACCAGTGAATTCATGGATTTGGGTGAATACGATTTCCTCGCGGTTCTCTGGTATCGCAAAAACAGGGAGATCCATGTTCCGCGCTCGCAAAAGTTGTAGATCGCTCGAAGAACAGTCGTGATCTGAATTAAGCTGGTGGGTTTCAGGTACAGAAGGTTAGACAAAAACACGTGTATCCAATTTGCGTTGAAAATAAACCATTTATTTTGTCAACTAGTCTGCGAAAATGAAAAGAACGCGTGTTAGTCAACAGATGAACATAAATCTTATGCTTTTATGGTTTTTTTTACACGTGACTGTACATCTTTAAACCCTCAAGATGAAACGGTACTTTTATCGATTTTTTTTTTATTATCATATTTATAGTATACAAAGTTCTATTTTTTGACTCAGTGAACTACCTGTGATAAATATTCTTTAAACAAACTCCACGATCGGTTTCATTCATGCGGTTATTGATGGGTTATTTAATATAGGACAGATCTATTCTCAAAATAACTATTGATATTTCTTCTCATCAATGTCAAGGACACTGATTCAGCACGAACCGTGTATATAATCCTATCTTTATCACATTAGTCATCGGGGTATAATTTAGGGATTAACAAATACACAAGTGGACTTAACCCCCAAACCGCTAAAAGCTACCCTTTTTTGAAATCCGATAATTTGACATGTAACGCTGGGGGGGGGGGGGAGTCCACATGAATAAACTGTTTCGTAATAATTAGCAAGATACTAATTCCTGATCATTGAAAAAATTACCTCAGAGAAAAAATCCACAGGCTTTTTTCAGAAAAGTCGTATTTTTTTAAAGAGACCAAAGTAGATTGCCGAACAATTTTAGAAATCCCATTCGATGATGAAAAGGATTCAAAAATGAAGAGCGGAAATTTGGAAGAGGGATCTTCATGATTAAAAAAAAATGAAAGTCGACGTTGCAGAAAAAAAAACTGTGGGGACTTGAGGCTACAGACTTTTTTTTATTTATAATCTTCCGTAACACCATCATCGTAAAAGCTACCCAGAGCTCTTTTGATGGTCCATCTGCATATCGGCACTTATACATGTTCCAAATCTACGGGTCTAGCCATAAGCTCCATAAAGTTTCGAAATATGCTGATGGATCAGAAAAATATGGCGTTCTATACATAAGAATTTCCTGGATTCATTATTCCGTATATTTTCACGAATCATTTCTAACTCTGTGTTTCGCAAATTCGCCGCAATTCGATGACCAAAACTGCAGGTTTTCATGTCGCACGTCGCTATCGGAGACCCCTATCCATTTCGCTGCTAAGTCGAATTTAATCGTCGAAATCAAACCGGTTAATTGCTTCCATGTGCTCTCGGTACCAGACGGACCCGGGATCCTGATCCCCATATCTCCTGACCCAATTGGCGGTAGGAGTTCACCACTTCTCTGCTAACCATTCGGTAACACTGACAGTTTCCGTTATTCCATTCTCTACCTGCGGTTTTTCAACCACTTTTCAACCCTTGCGGTTTACCCGCGTTTCCAATCGTCGGAGAGAGCTTTTACTCGAATCAAAGTGATCCCGACACCCGTACAAAGAGACAATCCGAATTGGCCACGACACAAACCTGAACAAATATAGTGAAATATATTTGGCGGGAAATTTTGGAACGTATATTTCACGTTTAAATCGTATCACGCGAGGTGGTCGTTAGCCGTTCATCACTATATCAACAACGGAAACATTCTCTTGATTGAGCATGGAAACAAATTGTTTGATGAATGCTTTTACCATTGACTTGTAACTCATTCTTTGTCCAGTTTGAAGACCTTCAACGACTTGACCAAAGCCTTTTCATCGCTATAAAAATCTACCATGTCATTACAAGTGGTTCGAACTACTCTCGCGGAACAAAAGAACTTTAAAGCTCTCGTAGTTATCACCCGTTTGCCAATGCCACGATACTTCACAGAATTCGATCCACTCGTATTCGCCAGGTTCACAGGTGATAAATTTGTCAAACCGGATGTGGAATCGAGTGGTTGAAATCTTTGGGATTGGGAAATATCAGAATTTCAAATATGAATGTCAATGACCCGCATAGCGGAAAGTCGTCCGTCTGCATCAAGAAAAACTTCGGATTCATAATCCGGTAAAAAGTCAGTCCAGAAAAGTTTGGTCAAATCGCAAACGTGTCAGACTTCCTGAATGGATTCTGTGTCCGTCCATCTTTTCTTTATTAAATCGCGTGTTTTTTAAAAACTTAGCGAACATCGAAGTTTTTAAGTTTCAAAAACTTTCACAAAAACAACCTAATCTCATAAATATCTTGCGATCCCAAAAACGCTGAATTATTTGTTGATTTCAACCGCCAAAACTTGTGGAGCACATTTGGTTGAAAATGTTTAGCAAACTTACTTACCATACGATGACTTAAGTGAGAAATTTTGTTTTCCAATTATTTTTCCATGAACTTAGTGTCTGGTTTAAGTAATCAAAGTCGATCCGAAGCTGAAGGTTTAACTCAAAGGACGCACGGACGGGACGCCCGCCTCGACGGTACTGGAGGTTCGAATTCCGCGTCGCGACGCCGAAGTCCGCCGCGCTGAGTCTGACGCAGGCCGATATCGCGGCAGCCACAGAGATTCAACCAGCTAAGATTCACTCTCTCGTTATTTCTCTGTTATGTTTAACTACCTCATCATACCATATTTTACCGTATAATCGATACACCGGAATCCGAAAACCACGAACGACGGCTCCTGGCGGTTCCAATGATCTACAACTGATTTCCACTCGATTCTGAAGGCGAAAAAAACAAAAAACAAAAATATCATTTTAATTTTTGCGGAAAATAACGATCTCAAAGTAATTCATTAAACGATAGTCTTGATAATGGTGATTTCAATTAACCTTATCAAGAGACCAATCGATTTAGAATAAATTAGCTAATTGGTAGAGTTCGATAAAGGATTCGGCGATGAGTGAATCATCCTAATCGTTGCATCGTGACGTATACGAAACGTACGAGATAGAAATGGTATTGGTAAAATCGCGTGTACAGCCATGATTAAATTGCTGGGCATGCAGAATGGCATGCATGCGTGTAATTATGGGTCGGCAGTCGTCCATTCACACCGTGCCTTAACTTTGAAAGAGCGCGAGTATTCTGTCACGTAATCTGATTTTTATCTAACAAATATTCGCCAGAAGTTGTTGAAAAATAAAATTCTCAAGCCCAAAGTGTAATAAAATTCTGCGATAAGCAGGATTTTCGTCGTTGAACAAATTTTGATCAGAATTCAGTAAATTTGAAACTATTACTCGTTACCTTTTTTCGAAATAATGAAACGAACAATCTATCAGCTTCGTCACCTCCGGACAGGTCAATACCGCTGAATATGTAAATTCAAAAAATTCATCAGTGACGTTTCCAATCGAGTTGGATCATATAAATTGTCAGTTAACGTGTCACGTTGGTGAAATAGCAAAACGAAGCTATTCTGCTGCTACTACTACCAGGCTGGAATTTTCCATACAGTCTGAAACGTGGGCTTGACGATCGTGTACAAGATTGTTGGAAGAAGAGAAATAATTACTGCTGAGCAGTTATGACTTA
This sequence comes from Euura saliciscinereae, assembly GCA_018420115.1. Taxonomy (NCBI): domain Eukaryota; kingdom Metazoa; phylum Arthropoda; class Insecta; order Hymenoptera; family Tenthredinidae; genus Euura; species Euura saliciscinereae. The sequence continues at coordinate 77,699 of JAFFZH010015191.1, read as the reverse complement.
ATTAAATGCATAATTCAGCTGGCGTCACACCGTTTCTGAGCGAGTTGTAAAGTTTCACTATAAAGCAGCTATTATATTCGATAAATCTAATATACAGACGTAGCGAAATACTGTCGTTTTGATCAATTTCTCAATTACTTAAAAGTCTATAGAAATTCTCGCGATTCATTCCCAACAATAAGGATGGATATAAATATCGAATGACGATCTTCATACAGCTGAGTATAACTTCATTCCTATCACCCGAAATTTTCAATAGAAATTCTTTCCTTTCACGATTCTTTGTCGTAGTTTTGACAATTGGTTGAGTCGCCTGAGTCAGAGACACACCTACGTAGATCTAATTTTTATGTCAATGTCAATTCCGGAAATGAATTGAAGAAACATTGATTAATTGCATAACTGTAATGAAAAAATACTCACTATCATCATAGAATAAGAAATCGTGAATACGAGTAAGGAAGAAGAAATTAAACAAACAAATTGTGAAGATCGAACAAATCGAAATTGTACCCTCGAAATTCGGATCACCAAACCTGTACCATACTAGATGAGGTGAGGCGCTTTCTGAAAATACGTGCGTTTCTGGCATACTTATGGTCCAATCAGTCCAAAGAAACTTGGAATATTTCCAAATACGGTATCAGAACTACTCAGATCCGAGTAGATTTACTTGGCTTCAATGAGCAACGACGTTTTGCCGCGATTATTCCATCTACTCATCTCAAATCTACCTAGATCTAAAGTAGATTTAACGTTATCTACGTGGATATACATAGATGTAACAAGCATGAGCAATCGAACAAGACATTAGATCAATTCGAAATCCTTGGAGATCTAGGTAGATCTACGATTTTCCAAAATTTAGATCTACTTCGATATAAAATGAAATCCAAACCATTTTTCCCGGGACACCAAAGTTTCTCCGCAATGAAATTATATTGAGACGGGTTATTTCACCAGATACGACAATATCTTTCGAATTCAGTGTTGTTGAAAGCGTTTATTTACGAGCGAATTTCCAACACCAAATCCGCCCGCATTCAGGGAATGAATCACACCGCGGTTCTATATAATTTATCTATTTTATTGTTACCAAAGTAAAAAAAAAACCTGCAAGATAAGGGAAGGTAAGAACAAAGGTCGAGACTATTCTACGTGTCAGATAAAATGCAAATTATGATAAAATTCCATAGGGCTACCTCAACCGGTCCTTGATTAATGGAAATTCAAGGTGTCGAACGCGCCTGCTGGCTAACAGCTTATTTATACACCTCTAATATCGAATAAAAAACCAGCGTCAATATAAAATTGATGCTATTCCTGTCATTATAACGTCGATATAGATAATCGACTATCGAACCAATTCGGGGTTCGGTATTGAACCAGTACCTACATTCATTCGTCAACAACTAGATACGGGAGTTGTTGACGTACAATTTTACGACACATCTTGCCATATAAATCTACCCTTCACCAAACACTCGGTCGAACAAGGCTTATCGGATGCGTGGGGATTTTTTCATCAACGTTTGTATTTCGTCCTACGCGAATGGAAACAACGATTTTTGAGAGAATGATGTAGGAATCCTTTAATCCTAGTGGAATAATATTTTAAATTCAACTGACGTATATCATCATAACGACCTTCGATAATTCCTGGATACGGAATTGAAGGAATATCCGAGGCATGACCGGAATATTTTCAATTACTTCGGCGGACAGGAGCCTCCGCATTAATCGGTAATACCCGACTACTCCATATTCTGATATTGGCAAGTCGTTCAGTGCCGGCATGTGATATTGATCTAAAACACGGTACACGGATGTTCATATTATTGGAAACGAACACCGTGCAGTGTGCACACTCCGAATATCGCATTAGAGATTCAGCTGACTTCGTGTAGAGGAAATTCAAGATAAGATATCCAAAATTATCCACCAATGGTAGTAAAAATAATCTGATGTATCGTAACGGCATATCCGAACTCGTTATAAAAGTAGTTTTATTTCTTAGCACGTGACTTCGGTATTTATTTGGAATATATTCGTGCCGATGTAAATCTAGCGTCTGCATACGCTCAACTTTTTATCACCGAACATCACTGTCAGTCAAAAATAGAATTAACAATAATTTGAACTTGAAATAAATTATTATTCTCGAATTTCAGTCTTATATAACTTCGGAACACCTAATCGTGTTTGCAGGTACGGGAGAAAGCTTTGGGTAGAAATTAGGGCCTTTCAGTTCTGGTAGCTAATGCCTTCATGTCGCAGATTGGGTTACAACAACTGGGCTTAATTATCTCTCCCTAATCTACAATTAACTTGTCTTAAAACCCAAGGGGTCAGAATAAGCGAGTTGAGAAGCAAAAGCCACAACGTTAAGCTAGACGAAAGCTTTTCTCGTATGTTTATTATCCGATATTCAGTTATCAGATCTTCGCATGTGCAGCTTCTGCAACACCAAGAGCGATCTCGGTAACCACTTTCTTCTAAGTACAGAATTTTTGGCTTGATCAACAAATCTCACTGACTTACAATGATGCACTTTTCTGAATTAACTTTGGCTTAAATTTCTATATTCGCTCACTAATTATCGCATTGAGATTGCTAACTGGCTACGATCCGGATAATGACCAGCGTCCGACTAACAAGCAAGTTGATTCATCGAGTTTAATCCGTTTAGAACTCATCCCTTGGATAATTGCTCAGAATTCGCTCCTTTGTCTGGTGGGCAGAGTTTTGAACAAATAATGAGAAAGGATTACGATCAAATTTGCTACCGAAGAATTGACACACTGGTGTTATCGGGAGAAGGTGAATCTCTGGCAAAAATGCATACGCCATATTTTCTTTATTCAAATATTTCCGAACGTTTCCTATGCTCTGTGTACACTCGATCTTCCTTGCGATTTACTCACCCCGCCTCGGCCTGCGAAGCATCGTTTCATCTAGCAGGGCAAGATGCAACAGCGAGTCGGTATAAGAGCGAAGTAACGTAGTAAAAATTTGTGTACATAAAATACGTCTTTATATTTATCGAAATTGTACGTTTATCATGCATTTAGAACTGAATAGGAGGTCAAGTATCGCTCGACTAGTCAGAAGTCTGAAGATTCTCTATTTACGATTTTCCCGGAGTACCGCGCATGCACCACGCAGGCATCTCAAATACCGATCTGTATATACATAAGTGTGTATATATATATATATATATATTTACCTGCCAATATTGAGATAGCTTCTGAAAAGTTTTTGGCAAGTTATAATAGAGTTTAGCGTAACACGAAATGGATTTGAATAATCTGGGTACGTCACGGCAATACGGATTTCGGAAGGCTGGAAATTTTACTGTATACCGATCCACCGTGGTGAACTCGGAGTGTTCAATCAAGATTTGAATATTCTACTGCGTATGAAATTTTTTTCAATTTAATAAAAAAAAAAGAAGAACACAACGTTAATGTACATTCAGAAACCTCCACTATGTCTGTATGGTCATAGACATGAATATTAATGCTCGTATCCAAACTTCTATTCAATTTTTCAACTCTATAGCTGATCCCAAAAATGAATATTCTGACAATGAGCAATGGCAGAGGTTTGTACGCAGCTTACAGACCAATTGATATGCATATGTGCATGACAGCGATGGTGAATGGAACTGCATATTCGATATCCATGATCTTCTTGAAAATCGATCTGTGATCCGTAATTCAATCATCGAGAAGATTTCCGTATGTACAGTAGAACCTCGATTATTATAGGCGAACCTCACTTATCCGAACTACAACTCGGTTTTTTAACGTCCTTTTACTATTCGAGGACGAATTTTCATTGAACACATTTTTCTGATATGTTTTTGCTGTCTTACAATCGTGTCATCGAACATTTTGTCTATAATCCGAACTTTCTCCAATCCGAACAAAACTTGGTCCCAATTGTTCATGATAATTGAGGTTCCACCTGTCCGGTTTTTTTATTGGCAAAGATGAACACGCGAAAGGTTCAACCGAGGGTTCAACCTTAAAATTCACCTCATCCACCTTAACATGGATCTATATGCAAATTTTCCGTGTGTTATCCCTGGCGACAAAGGTATGATTAACAAGGGATTCTAGCACTTAGTCTCTGAAAATGATATGCAAAATGATATTTAATTTACTTCAGAAAGGACACGCCTGCGAACTCATGTCTCGGGTGTATGTATAACAAACGAAAAAATCCTTGAATTTCAGTGAATCATGAAAATGGACGGTGTCACCAAAAACCTAGAGGTACCAAGAAATAAATCACACATTTTATCATCACGTCGATACTTACATCGACTATAATCCGACGTGAAGAAATCATGGAAATTTTCTACGACACTCCTGATGATTATCCTGACCACGTGCCGAACAATAACAAAAAAAACTATCAAAATGGAAAACATTGCAGACAAAATAACTGGGATTATCAGAACTCTGAACTTGAGGATAACTATGGGTTTGAGAATTTATATTATCCGCCACATTCCTGAACTCACAGTTACTTTACATTACTGTTTAAATCATTTTTCATTTCCCTAAGTTGGTTTTACTTTGACTCAATCATTAGGTGACGTTTCTCAAAGTTGATGTCAATGCCCCAAAATTATGTATCACAAATTAGCATGACCGAGTGGATTTTCACAAATTTCCCCAAATTCTTTTTGCTTTTGTTTTGGAAACTTCGTGCGATTTCCGGGGTTTTCTGGTTTTCCGAGCTGTCAGTATGAACACCCTGTTTATCCGTATACTACTTATTAGAAGTCTGTTCACGAACCACACTTGCAGTCTCATGTCATGAATTGGCCTATCAGTCACCGTAATTATGATTACGAGTATATGATTTATTGTTCTCACACTGGATTGCAATTCATCAGAAAAATGAACGGATCGATTCATGTTGCGTGTATCGCACAGAATAACAGATTTATTTTTCAAAAACGTGTCTTATAGTTTCTATTCCGATTTCGTTTCTGCCACTTGATTAAAACGCCTTCTCTGCATAATAAAAAATCAATCACGCAGACCAAAATAATATTTGCAAACGAGGACTTCAAGATCGTAAGACATAGTTGATGGACTGTTTTTATTGTACTCTTGAAACGCTATTGGGGATTTTATCCGACGATATTTGTTCTATTGCAAATATAGTCCTGAAAGTATAAGGGGGATTCCACGTCAAATCGACCGGTTGATTTCCCTGACCCCTTTTGATCTGTTTGCCCTTTTACACAGTGGAAGTACACGTTGAAAGGATCGACTGTGAATTTTTTCAGATTTTTCTGACCAAGTATTTTTTCACTACAGCTGGTCAAATAATCAGCTTTTAGCGTTTTTGGGATTTTTCAAGCCAACAAAGTGTGAAATCCAGATGAGCAAGGAAAAAAGATCTCATACAAAAGTTTCGCGTCTTTCTTTGAAATTTTTGAAAATAATTCTTTGCAATTTTTTGTGCCTCGCGAAACTGCAGTTTTGGTGAAAAATCTTCGAAAATCTGCAGTAACAAAAAAGTGCCCTGATCGAATTAGCTGAAATTTTTACACAGCATGTCTTTTTCAATGTCAAAAGTTGTCTGAAAATTTCAAACTGGGCCGAGCAGTCGTTCAAAAGATAGATCAACAAATATTCGCAAGGTGGCGAGAATTCGGCGATTATCAGGTCGCCAAATAGTATATTACATACCAAGGCCAGTAAAATAAGAAAAGTCTCCGATCACATGTAATTGTTGGCCGAGGCGAAGCCGAGGTTGACAAACATGTGGTCTGAGGCTTTACTTTTTACTGGCCGAAGTGTGTATACTATTTTTCTGCTCGACGTAGCCGGAATGTGGAAACTTCGTTTAGCGTAGCGGCCAGAAAGTTGCCACTTTCCGGCCGAAGGGCAGAAAAAGTTTTTTCGGCCGCAGTTCAAAAATTCAAGGGCGATCGCGAGTAGGCAGACATGAATAATGAATATTAATCTTGAATTTTCGAATCGTGGCCAAAAAACTTTTTTGCGACCTCATAATCGCCGAATTCTCGCCACTGTACGAATATTTGTTGATGCATTTTCTGAACCACTGCTCGGCCCACTTTGAAATTTTCAGACAACCTTTGGCATTGTCAAAGACACGCTGTGTATAAATTTCAGCCAATTCGATTAGGGCACTTTTGAGTTATGAATGATTTACACTCATTTTGTATTAAAACTACACTTGAACGGGGTATTAAAAATCTGATGAAAATACTCTCGAAAAGTTCACTAAAAGCCCCAAAATTTTGGTATTGGAACTTTTTTCATACATTGTTCACGTTTTGAGGTATGTAGGCGCGAAAAATAAAAAAACATTGAAAATCAATTTATTCGATTATTTTTCGTGATAGAATGATGAGTCGAAAAAATCTGAAAAAAATCACAGTTCATCCTTTCAACATGTCGTTTGACTGTGCAAAAGGACAAGCAGATCGAAAGGGGTCAGGGAAAAAATCTCGTTTTTTCGGTCGATTTGACGTGGAATCCCCCATAAGTATAAAGTAGTCGTTTTCGATGTAGCGATACTTGTCGATAAAACTCGAATTTTCGAATTGTGAGCATCGCGTATTGCTCGCCTCTTCCTCTAGTTGATCAATTTGTAGTCAATTCGAGTTATTACGGCAATTATACCGACTTGCGAGGGTGTTGAAGAACGCAAAAGCTTTGTTTACAGGGTTCATTCGAATGTGCCATCATAAGAGGAAACCTTCAAATTCATTTTATAACCTTTTGAGGATTTTCTTTCCATTGTTTCGCTCACGTTCAACTCGAATCATAAAACTATTCCTCGTACTCTTCTTCTAAAAATCCGAAGCGTTAGAAAAACCTAATTCCACCCCTAACATTCCTCTTTCAATTTACTGACCAATCTGAGTGATTTGCAAAATCTACCACTTCAAGTTATCAGCCGATCATTACTAATTATCAACGTCCGAGCCTTGCTCGAAATCCCTTTCTTCTCCTATCATCGTCCACATTCAAAATCTCAGACAAGACTAAAATCAGTTATACTTCATATCTCAGACTGTAAGCAGTACACCGGGGTTTCCAAACTTAACATAGGAAAAAACGGATCTGTTGACTCCGGAAGTATTTCTAACAATCAACAACTTATACTTTCGTCAATACTTTTATAAACTTAACTTCAACAAGTGTAACTGTGTGAGCATCTACCATCCTTTAATTAGAATTGTAGGAGTTCACGTTCCTCAAGTTATAACTTCGAAAATTGTGACGCGAACGCGTGAACATCAGTGGAAGTATTGATCGAATCTAGTAATTCCTATCTCATCATTTTTTCTAATCATTCTCCTCCTGGCTGTCAAAGACATGATTGGTAAACGTCATTCACAAACTCAAAGTTTTAGCGATGCGTCTGTGAAAATATTTCTGAACCAGTTTGAATGTGAGGATCAAAAATGGGTTTCTAAGTGAAGATGTCCCTGTATATATTCCCTCAATTATCTCTGAGAATCTCTGAATACCGAGGCCCACCTTCCGAATAGAGATCATAGAACAAAGGCCTATTGAACCATTGAAATTGGTACGAAACCACTGCCCTACCGTGGGGAGCTGGAATGCTTATCGAAAATTATTGTTTGCAAAATAGTTTAAAAAAATTTCTTCACAGATCAAGGGATGCCCCATAGTATGGATTACTCCGCGCTTATTATCTTTGTGGCAGCGCGAGCTCTGGTTTCATGTTTTTCCAAATTCCCATATGAACAAACGATTGCTCCTTGCTCCTTGGAGTCAATTGCTGATCGATATAAGAATGCTCACACATTCAGGATGCTTATACATTGAGAGTGACAACAGTTTGGAGAGTAACAGTAAGGGATGGTTGAATCATCAAGAGTCATATTATTATTATTATTATTATTATTATTATTATTATCATCATCCAGCCAGAGAAAGATGCACCATCTCAAGCACAAAACTTGTTTGTCAGTTTTTCGGTCCATTCTTATATAAACTCATTGGAGTATTTTGTGTAAATAATGATGCTTTCAGTGAACTAAACTGTTGGCTTCTACCGGCGTCTGAAAATACTATTTTTTATGCTCGTCGGAAAGCTTGGTATAGATGAAAGTGAGCTACCGTGTGAAATGGTCTTCCAAGATCGCGCTTGCGAACTCATTTCATATATCAGGGAGAATGTTCGAAATCCAGACCGCGATATTTCGGGATCCGAGAAGAATCTATCTAGAAAATCCAAAATTATTTTGCCAGAATTTTGGCAAATCCTTTCGCCAGGATTCACGGCTTCATCAGCGATTTTGAAGCGACTTTTTTTTCAACTATCCGACATGCTTGTACATCACACAGTTCTTATTTTGCTATTTTCAATTTCAGACTCACACTGTAAAAAATGTTCGGTGTAAACTAGCTCGGAGTTAGTGGTTGAGAATTTCGGTGTCAATAACAACACTACTATCGTGTTGCGAATACACCAGTCATGTTGTCAAATAGAAAACAGTGTTATTTTCCCTAAATTCACACTGTATGAAGTTTTTGTCAAAGAGAAACACCTATTGGTGTTGATAAACAGAGGAAGGTGCTAATTTAACACCTCTCGAACTGTCAGGGGTCAAAATATTTTGAAAATTTTTATAAAAACTCTCAATATTTCCTACTTGTGTCTTAATATTGAAAAAAAAACACTGAATTCTGAATCACTATATCTGAATATTAATATGGTTCTGTTGAATTCATGAAACTGTTTTGAAAAATCAAAATATATCATGATCGTTTTTTGGTTTTCAGTGACTGTATTTGAATTTTCCGTGCCGTCATTGAAAATTATAGCACTTTAAAAAATTAATGCAAGGAGAATATAAAATTTACGAAACTGTATTTTGAAATTTAATATGATAAGCTCTAGGAACTGCACTTGAATTTCCAACAAAGAGTTTTGCATGCCTTGGGTGGGGCCTGATTTACGTATCTGACTTGCCGAAAATGTGACTACGACATTTTTAATCGCGGAACATTATTTATAGCTGCAGCCGTGTAGAATACTCATCAAGATTGACGAAGATAAAGCTTCGATGATAAATAGGTGAAAGTTGTACGAATATTCAATAGGTAGTTTGGCGTAGTAGGTAGGGCGTGCGACTAGTAATGCGAGCGAGCGACAGGGTCCCGGATCGAATCCCGAATAGTACGATGCGAAATTATTCAGACCAAAAATGCGTTTTAATGGAGGTACACAGTCAATTATAAGTATTCATCCAATTAAAATCGTAAATTTTTCACTTTTTGGTCAATTTTGAAATATTTTATGATATGAATCAACACTGAAATACGTTTTTATAAAATTGCATACAGAAATTTGTAACACCGTAACACCATAGAAACGTACTGGAATCGGTGTTATTTAGGGCAACTATTTCGACACCAAGATTTTGACACTGTCTATTAACACTACAAACGGAGTGGACTCCCTGGGACTACGCACGGTGTTAAAATGGTGTTAGTTTCAACACCACTTTTTTTACAGTGCATACCCTCTTTGCACCGATGCCCTCTGCAGTTATCCGTTCGACGCTGAGACCACAACTTTGTGTGGTTAGTCGTATTTGCATAGGAGAAATCAAAGGCTGAGCAACCGGAAATGAGAAGAACCGAGTGATAAAAAAAAACGGTAATGGTGAAAATCGCACAGAAGGTGTAGACGAGAAAGCTGACCGCGCAGTCTTTGGTTGATAGAATTATTTATTACCCTCTGAAACGGATAGGATAAAAGCCGACGATCCCAATTCGAAGTATCGTAAAACCATTGTGAAAGATTTTTGTCCAGCTCACATGAGAATCACGCGTCGCTAACAGAAATTGCTTTACCATCTGAATACCTGGCAGCTCAACGAGATGAATTCTAAGGCAAACATAGTCGTTTCTTGCTCACGTCAGAAACAGTCTCGATTTGTATTTGAACAAGGAACGAATCAGCGAATATTTTTCTTCTCGACTTCAGACTGTCTTGAAGCATTACCGCATCTTCACTCCAGATTACAGATTTAGTTGGCAGAAGGCGTACATTTTTTAAACTGTCATGCTGAGTAATTACTGTTTCTGATCAGAAACTCATATTGCATAAGCTATGGATCGATCAGTGGTAGAAGGAACCCTCTTCAGGGAGGATTTACCGTGTCAAAGCTCTTCGAGAAGTGCCATTTATTCCCAAGGTGGCAATTAGGCACAAGGTAGACGCTCAGGCTCAGCGTCAGAATACGCCGAATGATGGACTGTACATATATATCTCTAACACAATTAGGTAAATCACCCTACCGTGTAAATCGCTTACAAAACTGCAATCTCAGCTATTCCGCATGACGGCCGCAACATTGCTGCAATTTACTGGGTAGAGAAAATACTTTCTAGAAATAATGAAATAAGTTTAAATTCGCTTCAACAATCCAAACGTCATTCCAATTTACACTCTTTTTCTTCTAGTCAATTGTAAATTGCATAGATTCATGATTGATTTTTTTTTTATCGAACTTTCTCATCAAATCTTTCCAGACTTTATTCTGAAAACGTAATCAGACCCCGTGCAGAAAAATTCCCTAACATTATCATGGCCTTCGAGAGACGTTCAGACAAGTCAGACATTTCTCGACAACGCTGAATGAGCATTCAAGTACCACTTTTGGGATTGAAAGAGTACAAGCGGTCATACGAAACGAAAAAATAAGGTTTGGAAACGAGTGTCCTGCATTTTCCCTCACGGAAAAAACGCTCAAAAAAACACTCAAATTAACACTCATCACGACACCCAAATGGACACTCAATTAGACGATCATTTCGTACTCTAAGTTGGGAGTCAACACTGAAATTGAGCGTAAACGCTGAATTACCATGTCAATCCTCAACTTGAGAGTTAAGCCTCAACTCGAGGATTAACTTTCAACTTTGAACATCAATGACACTCAATATTACAGTGTTGACTCTCTATGTTCAAGATCAGCTGAACTTAAAGTTGAGAGTTGATTCTCAACTTCTGGAATTAATCCTCAACCTTCAGCGTTGATCCTCAACTTTGAGGATTCACACTCAATGAGCAAGTGTTTACACCCAACGATTGAAGGTTTACTCTCAATGTTAGGAGTTTACACTCGAAAATTGAGAATCAACACCCAACTTTCAGCGCTGATCCTCAACTTTGAGGATTCACACTCAATAAGCGAGTGTTTACACCCAACGATTGAAGGTTTACTCTCAATGTTGGGAGTTTACACTAGAAAATTGAGAATCAACCCCCAATTTTGAGAATCTACACCAGAAATTAAGAATATACACCCAAAAATCAACATTTACATACCAAAAATTTAGTGTTAACGCTCAATTTTGAGGATATACACTCAAAAATCGAGTGTTTTTTCCGTAAGGGTTATCGCTTCCAAGCGTTCAGTGCCTTTTCTTCTAGTAATATCCCGGCTGTCATGAGGATGGTTCCAGGGTTCCTAGCATCCGCGAGGACAGCCAGGATTCACGTTTTATTTCTTCACGACGCATGCTTTGCCTTTTTCCCAAAAACTTTTGGAGAGTGTTTCTATCTTCTCAAGTACAGATCAAGAATATGAATTACTGGTTTTTAAGTGGTGAGAGCAATTATTCAACCGTCACGCGACTCCATGTGCATACTATTACTGACGACCGTGAAATTCTCGCCATGAACCACGTTGGTATTTCGTGCGATCGATCAACTGTACTGGAGATTATTAATAGCGTTCAACTATTCAAGCAATTCGGAAGGTCTTGAGAAACACGTGGACAGAAGATCATCGGGGCTTGAAGATCAAATTACTGTGCTTTTCAAACACAGTGGATTGAATTAGCAAACGAACTTCTCTCAGTGTCAATTCAAGCTCTTTCAATATTTTACCATTCATCAGACAGTCAACTTTCTCTTGACTGCGGAATTAATTTTGTGAATATTATTTTCCTCAAAATTGTGACGATTTATTCAGCAAACGTTACAAATGTTTCACTTTAGATTTGATTTTGAACAGCTTTCAAGAAAAATTTAAGAGGACTTCTAAATTCGAAATTGGACCCTGGTGAGGGTTCTTTGGTGCTTTTGCAAATACGTGGGGTACAATCGGGATATCCGTTTTCAGAAGCCGGTAAGGCAGGATGCACCCACGGAAGGTCTGATATTCGCTATTGTTCAAAGGATAAGTCAGACATTTTCATTGCGAACTTCAACGCTTTATCGATCAAATATCGCAATACAGTGATATTGAAACAACGAAAATGGAAAAATCTGGATTCAATTTCAAATGACGGACTTTATGACGAGTATGAAAAAAGATAAATGGGACTGGAAATTGGAGTGACTAAAGGTATCGATTCAAATTGAAAATATTTTTAAACCTACAAATGAACCATTTGGAACCTGATCTTACCGATGAAGCTCGGAATGCCGAGTGAGATAAAAATCATTAGAGTTATGGAGAAAGTTGTTTTTGCCGGTAGAAGTTACCGACGAAACAGATTTCAGATTTCTTGACGTCCGTTAATCGGTAAAAACACCGGTTGTTTCAAATTATAACCCGACCTTGGTGTCCCATAGACAGTGCAAATCTGGAAAAAATTAGTATACTATTCTATAACATTTCTAATGATCGGTTTTTAAAGAAATTCTCCTCAATCGTTCCCCGTTTCTGCAATTGAGGTGTTCACGTTACAGAGCTTTATGTATTGTTAGTACATCCATCAGACCCACTGAGTGATTAGACCTGACCAGTTGCTGTTTATGACACAGTCGACAAATTGAGACCAACACCAATATCTGATCCGAATTCTAGCGATAAAAAACAGCGAGTCAAATCCTCCGAAAAATGCGATTTTCTCATATCTATTAGCGCTTTTGTGCCCTGTACCAAGTAGGACCAATTTCGTGTTTTTTTTTATTACCTCAAAGACGGTGAGGAATCAATTGATAAAAGAAACGGAGCAATTGGGAGCAATTAAGAAGCAATCGTTTGACATGAAACTCATTAGGAAATTCGAAAGTCGCGGGCCAACTTCACATAGGTTTTCTCGCCCTGGTCTGTATCAGCACAGATATATCAGTGCTTTCTCATCTAACATGCTACACCTGACAAATGCTGCACTATCACACTCTGTTACCATCCGAAGATATCGAAGTCTCTGTCAGAACTTTATGTCAACAGCCTTTCTGCAATATCCGCGGTGGGTTATACCAACACACGGGAACCTTCAGAAGACTAGCTGCTACAGTACCGACTATTGATCAGTTGAATGGTAAGAATCCTCTTTCTCCTCGTAACACCCCGCGATCTAGGACTAGATTAGACAGGTGGCAGGTGGAGCCTCAAACTAACTCCGATTACAAAATTTGAATTTTCATTAACTTTTACGATTGACGAACGTATACTACAAATAATACACAGAAGAAATAATGGAGCATCAACAATAGTATAGTTACTTAAATATATATTCAATTGCTTAATTGATTAATCACAATTGAATCGTGGAAGTTGAACGGGAGTAATTAGTTCGCGAAAATATATGTTCTAAAAGTTGAATTTCGCAATCATATAATAGGAACTGCAAATCTAGCTTTCACACACGTGTGTATGACTCAGTTCGTATATCTTGTTGTCGAAAGCAACGCGTGTCACGACTATGCAATTCTAGTCCTGTTTCTGAACTCTGTAACAAAACCTGTAAAATTTCAAAATGTGATAATGACTTCCACTTCCATAAAATTGCACAGATTTAAGAGTCAATTTCCTCAATATTATCAGCTAATTCGGTTGGCTAGGTGGTATTTTGTTATTTCTGAGGAAAGCTTTGATTACCTGCAGGTCAAACGAATTTGTGAAAGATCTTATTAAAAAAATATTGATTAGGCCCTATTATAATTGTCTCTGTGAACTTCAGGGATGAGCTGACTATTGTTCAATAGTCTATTGTCCAAACGAAGTGCCCAGCTCTCGGCATTCGGTGCTCGATAATCAATACCTGCGAGTATCACCGGATACGATCCATTGATTGACTATTATTCCAACGTCATTATTAATTGAAAATTGACGCCTACTATCCCAGGTCACGTGACTTGGGGTCATATGTGACGTAACGCGGTGGCCACTGCTCCACCCATTCTACGCGTAGGTAACGAGCTAATTTACATGCTCAATAGATTCAACGATACAAAACTATAGGGGCGACCATTTCAACAATGCTATAAGTTGAGTAACATTCTCTGCAAAATTTAATCACGCTTTGACTCGGTTTTTTTATCTTCTTCCAGAAAGCAAAGCTTTTCCGGCATCTTTATTTTCAATGAAAGAAAAAATTACCAATCTATTTTTGAGATTGATATTTGCAATTTTTTTGTCAAATTTCACGCGAAATATTTCCGTCGACGTCTTCTCCGCGGAAGAGGCTGACTCTTGAATTTTCTTTTCCACGAGAAGAGTGTAAGTAATTAAGTGGTGACACAGAGTAGAACTAGGCGGGGTGCAGCTCGTGACCCAGTTCACCCATCGAGGGCCACTTCCCTCGAGAGGGTCATGATGTAAGACGTCACTTAAACCGGATACCCCGTGTACCACAGAGTGTACTCAATCAAAAATGAACCTGTGTTTCAATTAATTGATTAATTTTAGTCTCCTCGGAGCTTGAGGATCGAGCCACGACCCTCGTCTTTTTTTCAAACCAACGAGTGTGATTATTTTTATCATTTTCTATAACAGTCATCATCGATTGCACGGGGTATAATTTTATCGCACTGTAGATCGTCCAAATTTTCACCCTCTATCTGGATTCTCATACCGATGTTCTGTAGCAGCACTCGACTTCGGTGGTTCGATGGATGAGGTCAAATAGCGGATAAAATGGGTCAATAGTTATATTGCAGACTACAGGATCTGGTGCTGATGCCGCAAATTGATTTCACGTAGCCGAACTATACCGTAACTCAATTTTATTAGATTTGAATAATTCGGTCACCTGAAAGTCACGCTTTGGCTATAGAGATTTATAGACTGAATACAAAAATTTCACCTGATTGAATAGAAGAAAACGATTCTTCATTTTTTACCTCGTCGGACCAGAATCACCAAATTGTCCTCGAAGAATATCACAAGTTGTATAATCATGCCAACTTACTAGTAAGCAGTTTTGCAAATCAGTATCAAACGATCATTATTAGAGTGTCAATTTCTTCTCTGGAACCAGACACGTGAGAAGTTAACGGATGATTATCAGCCCTTGTTGCGAAGAAATCATCGCTAGATGTTACTCGAAATTCGTCAAAGATTTGACAATGATACCGTCTTTGTTACGTCTGACTTACCTGAGGCTGTTACGTACGCAATAATGGTTTTGAATTCGGGAGCTTAAATCCATCGGAACTCGAATCATTACAATAACAATGAGCCATAGTTATGTAAACGGTATTATGCTGTATGATATCTGACGAAATGTTCAACAAAACCCTTATGCAGGGGTATAAGCGAGTTTTGCGATATTTGATGTACTCTCCTTCCTTGTATAACGTCCGAGGTATGTAATGTATAATTGCACAACAATCCATTATGATCGTATCCTGTCAATACAGCGATTCAACGCAATGACCGATCCGAACAATTAATTGTGCCAAACTCTTGTGCAAATGTCAAGGTTCTCAAAAAAGGCTGATAAACAAAGAAAGACTTCATCGCACCTTTTCCAAATGGAAGTTAATAAATTGATTAGTTCAATCGATATTGATGTGGGATCAATTTATAAAAACAAATTGACATTTTATCCAACTCTACTTAGAGTAATCGAATACAGCTCAATTATTATTATCTTATCGGCAATTCGATACCGACTTCCGGTCTATTGGAAAATGATCTTCCCTCCCGGCCACCTTACGCCACCCTTGGAAGAGAAACAAGTACGCCTTAAAACAAGGGTAAATCCACGAGGGCAAGGGGAAGAAAAGCTTGTACCTCGATTCCGTCATTCTTCTTTCCTAGTCAAGTCTACTATGCAGGGGTCGAGGTTATCCTGTTACCTGCACAGTGTCGCCACGTGGCTATCATAACGCGACATCCGGTGCTTTGGTAGTATAACCACTTCACCTGCCACGTGGCAGAATTCAATCGACGTAAGTTGACGGTTTGGGTTCTCTATAACTCTGTCCATCGTCGAGGACAAAATTTAGGGTGAAATTATTGAGGGTTGAAAATGGGTAATGCGACCCACGTTTGACTCCGCACGAGGTATCGTGTAGAACGCACGCGTCAGGTATGGAGTTCGTTCTTTTGAACTTTGACCCCCTTGACAAAAAGTCATAATTTAACATAAAGCCGGGGAAGATTCTAGAGTCTGGACTATAATTTCGACTCGTTAAATCGACCACTCAACGGTATTCAAATATTCCACGACAACGTTTGTATTGTTGTTCTTCGAGTGTTTCGTCAAACGAATGAAACGAACTTGAAAATTCTACTCCAGAGCCCTTATCGTGGTCGAGGACCATGGAGAAAATGGAATTTCATATTCAGACAGCATCTCAATATCTTTGTCGATTATAATTTAATCATTGTCTCAAGACTCAAAGTGAAACAACCATCAAAAGGTCGTACAATTTTGATGTATACCATACATGGAGACAATAACAGAAGATAAGCAATGCCGGAATTACTAGAGTCAGGGATTGAAGTGAAATACACGAAATGTCTGGCAGAACCCGTTGTAGACATTTTTGTGGAAAAATCTCCTGAGCAGGAAAAAATGCTAAATCCGGATGTCAATCTTGGGTCAAATGCTGATTCTGTCTTTTCATAATATATGAACTAATCTTGTGGATCAAGAATTATTGGGTTACTTCCAATCTTTGTGCATCGTTAAAGCAAAGGGTCAGCGTACGTTCCGCGTTGAAATTTCTGCAAGTTGACCTCGGAATAGCGTCACAATAATTGTCAGACCGGAAATAGTAGTTTCAGAAATAGTTATCAACTATATCATAGCCGCAGAAGTTCAAACAAGTTTATGAACATGACTTTACGTACGCTAAACCCACGACTTCAAATAAAGGTAGAACAAACTGATATGCGCCTTAACACATTAGACAGAAAGTCAATGACGAACTGTAGGTCAAGCCATATCGACCAGGTGTATTTAGACGGTCCGAGGCAGCCCGGTAGAGTATTAATGGACATTCGACGTCTTTTATTTTTGATGGCGACGACTCGATACAAAGTCACAAGACTCGAACGTCAGGGTAGAAGTCTGGACAGGTACTCCATACCAATACCGTAAAATGGTCGATGGATCAATGCGATAAAAATAAGTTACAACTCCTAGGGTCTATTTCATGACTATTTCTACACAAAAGGGATATTTGTCTTCAAACATCAGTTGCTATAGTTGTTCATTAGGCAAAGTGCCTCTGGTGACTACCTTCCGAATCGATCTTACAATTTCTATTCACATGACGTCAGAGAGGGGTTCGTGAGCTGTGGCAAAAAAAAAAAACTGCGCTATCAAAGGGACAAATTTGGAATACATTACCATATATTCTTCATATGATTTCAAACTCGAAACCCTGCACGCGAACTACGTCATACTTCGCATGAGGATTTTACCCTCGTATTTACAGTGTCTGAACGTGGTCTAAATCACACGAGGGAAATCAACTCCGTGTACAGAATACTTTTTTTTTCAACAAAATAAATTGCTCATTGTATTCAACAATTTTCCCAGTTTCTTCAAACACCACTGGGAAATGAAGTCTCCGTTGGTCAGCCGCACAGCTCCGCCATACTGGAACCGGATTTACGATCATTCTAGCCGTTCAATGTTTTACCTACAGCCTTCATCCCAGGGATGGTACCGAATTTTGTCTTCACGGCAAATCCCCAAGAATAATCGCGGTATCGGTTTCGCGGGTTCGGTTATGCCGCCATATTGAATTTCGTTAAGAAATTCTGTAAGCGTGGTTTTCCTTGGGTCGGGGTCGTAACAGACGTAGGGATTCTGTTCATTTTCATCACACCATCGTGATATCGCGTAGTTTGACTTCCGGTGCGCAGACTCGGCTCCTGCCAGTCCACGCCCCGCACCCCCTTGAACCGGGATCACCCGCGGAGGGGTACACCTGTGACGTCACAGGGGTTGAATCAATATTTCGTACCGTCCGTCCGTCTGACGAGGCTACCCGCGAGCTGGGAGCTATCAGTGCGGGGAGGCCGCCGCGACGCTAGAGACGCCGACCCTACCGACGCTCCGTCTCTCCGCCGCCCGGGACTGTCAACCGTCCTCGCGATTACACACCAACGCCGCCAAAATTTAAGTGACGTTACCAAGTTTCGCAATTATTATTATTACTATTTTTTTCTTTATCAAGTCATGTAGAAAAAAATCGTTTGATGATAACAAATCGTATTTATTATACTGTGACAAAATACTGTGACCGTTGACCGTGATTCTGAAAACCGACTGCGATTTGACATCCAAAACGTAAGTAACTAGACTAAAGATTTTTTTGCTGCAGATTTTCTTTCAATTTGCGATTTTTTTCCCTTTGCTATTTAATTTTAATTGCTGATTAAAATTTTTGATCGAGTTATGAGGATATTTCTAACATCTTAGTGAGATTAAAGAATCAATTTGTCAAGTGGGCCACGTGAAATAATTTGAAATAGCATTGGAATCGATTTCAAAAATCGCAAAGTTCGCGCCTCTTCTTTACACCGACGGCACTCGTTTTTGACATGCGATGCGTCCAAATTCGCTACTGATTCAGAAATAGTGTTTTTTGCAAAAATCACAGAACCTGAAAAATTATGTTCCCCAGCCGAGCTACAGCTGAATTTTCCAGTTGAAAAAACACTTTTTTGACAGCCGATAAATTGCAGTATTCAAATCAAGCGGCATATGTGATTTGCATAATCGAATGCTTCGCTAATTCTCACCTACAGTAAATGTCCGTTAATATGTTGTCTTATGAATGATCGATCGGGCTTTATCCATAATAAATGAGCCACCGATTCCGAATCACGATTAAAATGTCAGAATTAACTAGTGACTGCGCGGCTCGAATTTCAATTAGCGTCTGAGCCGTATGTCAAGTTCCTGTCTAAAAATTTGTCACGTCGATAGTCGACGCACGACTTCTTCGCCAAAGATTTATTTCCCCGATACTCGCTGCGACGGTATCTTCCGAAATTTGAAGATTGATCATTTCTACAGTCGCGCGTACTGGACCAGGGTAAGAGGCCTCGGGGATAGTTCGGTTCCCCTGATATCTGCGATAAAGAAGAAATATAAGATAAAACGAGTGAGAAGTAAGAGAAGTAAGTTTGGGAGGAATCGATGGCCATCAGTGCCCATGGGCGGCCTCGCGTTTAGAACAAGGAACAGCCCCTCCCAGAAGACCTCGCTCAGGTGGGGCGACTGCTGCCCTGCGAACCCGAATCCACCATCGACGGCAGCATCTTCGTCGGCATCGGTAATACCCAAGAGCCGTCATCTCGCTATGCCGCCTGTCCCTGTGTGAGGCTGCCCTCCGCTGCTGCGCGACTGTACGCCCAGAGGTGCACAGAGGTGCGTTGAGTACAAGGTCATGACCTCGTGGATTCAACATGGCGAACCGTTATGGATTGTCTCAGCTTCGGGAGAACGACGCCATGTTGAATTTGATCGATTTTACAGTGATGCGTTCGGTTTTACACTTTCAGGTTTCCAAACGTTCCTAAATTAGAGAACCCACCGAACCTCGTGGACTTGCATCTTCATCAACTTGACTTGACGCCCGTTGATCTATCTTCACCCAACAACATGATCAACATAGCAGGAGTTATTTCCATCGTTTTGTTTTACCTTTTAATTTTGGGAGTGGGAATATGGGCGGCCAGGAAGAAAGAGTCTGGGAACGATTCCGAGGAGGAGGTAATGCTGGCCGGAAGGTCCATCGGCCTCTTCGTCGGAATCTTCACGATGACGGCCACGTGGGTCGGCGGAGGTTACATCAACGGGACAGCCGAGGCTATCTACACCAAGGGGTTGGTGTGGTGCCAGGCGCCATTCGGATACGCCATGAGTCTCGTTTTCGGTCAGTACATAAGACGAGTGATCATCCCGTTTCATCCAGTTACAAATTCACGTTCATTGTTGCAGGTGGAATTTTTTTTGCCAACAAGATGCGTCAGCAGGGCTACATCACCATGTTAGACCCTCTGCAAGACGCCTTTGGCGAGAGGATGGGCGGTTTGCTCTTCTTGCCAGCGCTGTGTGGTGAAGTTTTTTGGGCGGCTGGAATCCTGGCCGCCCTTGGTGCCACCCTGGCGGTAATTATTGACATGGACCAAGGGACGTCCGTGATTTTGAGCGCCTGTATCGCGGTGTTCTACACCCTTTTTGGCGGCCTCTACTCCGTCGCTTACACGGACGTAATTCAACTCTTCTGCATCTTCATCGGTCTGGTGAGTGACAGCGTTTCACGAATCTCGGAACATTCATTCCAGAGACCTCTGTCCTTGAACAGCGAATGGCGTATCTGGAGGGGAATACTGAACGGAATTTGGATTTATTTAACAAGCTTATTTTCCGGAACTCACTTAAGCTTTATCCTAATGAAATTATTCCACTGTCACACCCGGTAATCCCTCACACACTCGTCAAAGACTTCACGTGGCTTGACGTTGTTTCCAGGAAATGAGCT
This sequence comes from Euura saliciscinereae, assembly GCA_018420115.1. NCBI lineage: Eukaryota > Metazoa > Arthropoda > Insecta > Hymenoptera > Tenthredinidae > Euura > Euura saliciscinereae. The sequence continues at coordinate 56,966 of JAFFZH010015191.1, read as the reverse complement.
CGGATTATTTTCTCAAAAAGGAAAACATGTGATGTTTATTGATTGACATTAATGAACCGTGAGGGATGACGAGACAAAAAATTGCACACACAACTGCCTCGGCACATAAGGTTGACATTATTAATTCATCGTGACACTTGACTGATTTATGTTTCCATCGAGAGATAGAATAAAAAATGAGAAAAGCATCACGGTTGAAGCTCGCGCTCTAGTAGCTCCCTTTGATACGAATAACTTCTAGCTTGGTTTTCGTATCGATCACCGTTCACCTAAAAATAGATTAACAAGGTCTGGTAGATATATGCAACCGACTCTGCTCAGCATGGTTGGATTCAGCAAACCTGACTTTGGGAAAGGAGAATTGCCGGGGTCGATACGAGGGCTTGGCTTCTCCAAGCGTTCAAATTACCACGGTTATCCACCACCAGATTTCACCCTTTAATTTATGTTTTTGACGTAAGCAGCAAGCGCCAAAGTCACGCGATGCTTTCACGCTCCCTAGAACTTGGACTATTACTATTTTTTTTCCACATCAGCACAATAATTTCACATAAGAATGCGATCGATAAAGGATAGGCACCGAGTGGCCTTTTCTATTGGCCTACAGCATACTTTCATTATCGTGCGGAACGCGTGGAGGCTCAATGGGTTGCAGCAAAGGGAAACCTTTTAGGTGCCGCTTTTCAGATTAGTCTTTTCACGGTCGATCTCATGGGTGCAGTTAGTGCCCCCCGCCCACGAGCCTGAAAAGAACGAACGGTTCGATTGAAGTCAAAGAAAGTTAATCCCTCGGAATAGTTCTTTTGACTGGCCGAAAGAGGCTGGGGACTTCGTTTCGATCCGGAAGATTTTCACGGGATAAAAAGCCATCCTATCGCATAAGACGTAGATTGCATTTTCACCCCAGCACTGTGAAACATTTCCTAAAGAACCGTTCAAAACGATCTTCACGTATGTGTTTCCAGTGGATGTGCATTCCCTTCGCCTGGATGAATCCCAAGGTCCAGTCACTGAGCTCAATGGACGTGGACTGGATCGGTGAAGTGAAACCAACTGAGTATTGGTACTATTTGGACTACGGACTGCTTCTGATATTCGGTGGTATACCGTGGCAGGTGTATTTTCAACGAGTACTCTCCTCGAAGACGGCTGGACGGGCCCAAATTCTCAGCTACGTAGCTGCTGCCGGTTGTCTTCTGATGGCTATCCCTCCAGTCCTGATAGGAGCCATAGCGAAAGCGACACGTGAGTTCCAAGAATCCAAACATTTTTCAGGAGATATAAATAAACAACGAGGAAGACTCTTCGGGCATACGGTTATCCGCGTCTGAATTGTAACGGGATTAAATTAGCTTCGTTGCGGAATCGCGGATACCCTCAGGGTTTGCGACCCTTAAACCCGCCCAGCGGTATTTTTAGGGGGCTACTTGACATTTGGCGTGGGTGAGATCCCTGCTGTTGCGTGGCGAGAAGGGTGCTGGTATTTACAATGTACCCAAAGAGGGAGGAAAGCGCGAGGGGAGATCGCGCAAGGATAATAGCACGGGGGTTGGACAGGGTGGTGAGCGTGGGACTGAGCCATGTGGTTCACCCCGTAGCGGGGAGACGGTGATAATGCGCCTTGGGGTGACGGGACATAAATATAAATAGACGATACAACGGTGCTAACCATGCCCCGGAACTAATTGGAAGTGTATCAATGTTTTGGTTCTGACAAAGAACGCGAACGATTAGGAACTATCAGCCCATACGACGTGTTCAGTGTGTTGCGTCACATCGTGTACATGTGATATTTCGCCCATCATTGTCATCACTCGACTTTAATGTTCCAGCATGGAACGAGACTGGGTACACAGGACCTTATCCACTGACGGAAACAGAAACTAGCATGATCCTGCCGATGGTTCTGCAGTACTTGACACCAGACTTTGTTTCGTTCTTTGGTCTGGGAGCGGTATCGGCCGCAGTAATGTCATCCGCTGACAGTAGCATATTGTCTGCGAGTTCCATGTTCGCAAGAAACGTGTACAAGCTCATCTTCCGACAGAGGGTGAGTAGCGCCCATGGTCCCAATGTATTCCTCGGCCATCAACTCGTTTCCACACAGCACAAGATGTAAAAAGGTCATCCTGACATCTTGTGCTCTGTGGGTTCTTGGCCAGGGTTAAAGTCAGTTTCTAATTCGCGCACAGGCCTCCGAGATGGAGATAATCTGGGTGATGAGGACGGGTATCGCGATCGTTGGCGTCCTCAGCACAGTGATGGCCTTGACGATACCATCGATATACGGTCTGTGGTCGATGTGCTCCGACTTGGTCTACGTGATCTTGTTCCCCCAGCTCCTGATGGTCGTCCATTTCAAACCGTACTGCAATACCTACGGTAGTTTGTCAGCGTATATTATAGCGTTTCTGGTGAGAGTCAGCGGCGGAGAACCCCTCATGGGATTACCTGCACTGATTCATTACCCAGGTTACGATCCAGATACAGACACTCAACTGTTTCCATTCAGAACTATGGCGATGTTATTGTCGCTAATTACACTAGTCGGTGTCTCGTACGGCACCAAGGTCGCATTTATGACCGGTAAACTAGCACCGGGCTACGACATATTCCGGTGCGTAGTAAACATCCCTGAAGATGTCGAGCGGGTCGGTCCCGACCCCGCTGAAGGTGAACAGATGGCTGTGCTGGCCGGTGGGTCAGCCAGACTTTACGGCAGCAAAGATGAATCCAACGGCCGAGTGAATCAAGCGCTCGAGCCGGACGACGATGTGGAACCAGGGTGTGGCGTCGGTGGAGGTGGTGGAAGTAACGTTTTGGGTCAGTTAGGACCACACGTCGAGCGTCAGCCACAATCCAGCACCGCGTTCTAACTCCAGGTTCCATGATCGGATGCTGTGACCAACAATAAGAGTGGCGGTGCGGTGTTTCTCCGTTTGTTTTACTTCTATTTCCATTATTTTCATGGGATCGGGGAGTTCGGGGATTTCGTTTGGTAGATTTTACGAATATTGAAGGTGCTCATTACAGCTGAAACCGAAGGGGCAACAGCTGTGGCAAATTTTAGCGCGATGGCTCAAGCACAGTGGCCTTGACCTAGAAAGCTATCATGATGTAAATAACCTTGGGCTTCGTTGGTAATTCTGAGGTCGTCAAAAAATCGGATAAGCTGCTCCTATAAATACGGCAAATCGATCGCACGAGTTTATCGGTTTCGGTCCTATATTATCGTTGAAGCAATTATGCGCAATAATTTTTCGATTATCGTACTTGTTATAGCTGTCTGCACAGCGGGATGGGGGAAAAAAGGGGGGCACCGCATCGCCTATTAGGCCTAGTCATTTTGTTTTTAAAATATATTTAGCATTAAATAAAACTATATGAATATAATGTATGAAAAAGAATATATATATATCAATTATATGAAAATCGGCCGACATTCAGGGCCCTCTAGGCTAGGTTGTAGAGGCCTTGGAATCGCGTTGCGACGACTTGACGCGTTTTGGTGATCGATGTAACCAATGAAAGTATATTATATATATTGAAAATAAATGCCGCACGTAGGTGTATTCGTAGGCAATTATTGGCGGGCGCTGATTAGTGTAGGAACATGTTATATACAATAATCACCATAAGGTCCACAACGCGTTCCATAACGCTGTCTTTGTTCCTTTCGAGATATACCGCTGCGCCATCTAGGTGTTGGCAGCGCCACCCAGCGTGAGTTCGGTGAACTGTCTTATAGGGTAGCTAAATTGCATCGTTTTAAACCCCGCGTGTAGAGAATTTGGCCCGGCACCAACGTCACCTTCGAATTTATTTTAAATTGTGAGGCAAGTATTCGAATATCGATGTTAGAAAGCTTTTCCATTTAATCGTTGCCTAGACTTGTCGAAAATTTGAAGATTTTATAGTAATCATCGACTTTCTCCGGCGTACTTATATGACAGTATTAAATATCAAAGGTTATGAGATTTGTATTATTAATCGTGTTACGTGTTTAATCGGGTATATTACAGGACCCTGGGAGTCGGCTGATAAGTTATGTTTATTATATAGTATATATTGCTATAATATTGAAATAAAATAACAAATAGCCATGTAAGTAACTTATACATATCCATGGAAAGACTATTATATATTACCAAAACCGAACATATATCAGTGCATATCGAAAATAGTTAATACATATATATATAAATATATATACACACACACATAGGTACCTATATAAATAAATAAATATGAGAGTTTCTATGAAATATGAATGATACTTAATTTTCATATTTTGATTGTTACAAATGATATTTTTTAATAAATATTCAACTCCATGACACGGAAGTTTGGGCCGTGCAAGTGCAATAGCCTTCGATTATAATATGCTGTAGTTATACTTATAATTGTATTAAAGATATTAAAATGGTGATTTAATTTTTTTTAATTTTTTTTTTTTAGAAATGTTCGTAATCAGGCACATTTCTAATTAACTTTAGTTAATCGTCGCTGTATTTTACACCTTTGACGGACAAATTATACACATATATACATAGTATCGTTTTCAGTAATAGGTAGGCTGTAATAATTTACCTATAAAAAAAAATATATGTGTATACTTAATCATTTTTAATAATTGTGAAACATTGTGCTTGAGTGCGTATGGAGACCGTATCGCACACGAGTTTCACATAGATATCAATTACATAAAATCAGTGTAACAAAAACGTATACATATCATAAAACTATATATATATATGCATTTATATCGCTGTGTAATGAGAGATCTGTAGATCAAATACGAAATCAGCTGTTGTCCGTGATTTATTCCTGAAAATATTGAAGAAAATTACGAATGAAAAATATACGTATGAAAAAATTACAAAAAAAAAAGAAAGTAAAATGTGAAAACTAGCAACCAATATGTTATGTATATTATAACCATGTTTGTTTTTTTCCTGTATATTGCGGGATTAAGTTATAAGCCCCTAGAGTTAGATGTAAACTGGTATGGCTTTCGAACGTCGCGTCTTCTCCAATATTTCAAATAAGTAAATATTTGAAATCCAGATGTATACTATTATGTGTTACGCGTATTACCTGCAGAAGAGAGTTGAATTAATGAAAAACCCTTGTATAAACAATACCTTATTATCAAAAGTATATTATATATATATATTTTATCTAACGTATAAATATATATATAATATCGATGTGTTAATTGAAATAAGATTGAAAAGAACAAATATGTTGATTGTAAATGTTAAAAATAAACGGTGTATAAAAAATCGCCTACACTTTGTCTCCTTACTTTTCACCATCCCATTCATATCCATTACCATTATAAACAATTCCTCCATACTTCTCTACGGGTTTTCGCGCGCGTGCCTTGCGTACATTGCGTGTAGACAATCTTCGATGGTAGAAATCTCCGTCATTCGCTGCAAAGTACCGATGACGTAGCTATAGCTCCGTCTCACTCGATGTGAATTATTCGACCGTTTTTATTCCATTGATTATTTTTACTGTTCACTTCGCCCCGTTCTATTCTCAAATGGCATTCGGCTGCGAAGAATGTTGTGCTTCACACCGATAGCCGACACGAATTTATATGAACGTTAATTAACTCTTTTGCGTGTGCAATTTGGTTCTATACATACTTCCGTAGCTTCAAACTGGCATCAGATCGATAAATCGACCAAGGCCAGACTTTATTGGCATAGAATATGGAGCTCTAAATCGGGGACAAGGTAAGCCTTAGTTTGGCTGATTTTTTTCGTGGAAACATAGTAAAATGAGAATGCGAAGAATTATTCAAATCAGGCCAGCTTTATTAGTACAAAAAGCGTTTTCACAAAATAAATAGATCACATTCGGTGCAAACAATCATTTGTCTTCGCTGGTTGAGATAATAATAATAATTTTTTTTTCATGTCACGTATAAAAATATAAAATGTACATCTCTTTCTTAGTTTTGGAGCGAATTGTTTTAGTATCTACAGGAGTTCAGTTCAGTTAGTCGAGTGAGTCAATCTGCAAGTTTCTTCTCACAAGCTTAGTTCTTCCTTTCATTTTCTTTTTCCATGGGCCGGTATTTGACCTAAATCACTCAACTCCCTGTCGTCAATTTCTAATAACAATAGTAAAGTATATTTAAGAGTAATTATTAAATCGAGTTAGTTCAGTTTAGTTTCGAAAGTCATGGTCGTGGGTGATGCCAGGATATCCTGGTGTAATAAAAATGGACGATAGAACAAAGTCTATCAACGATAAACCCACTGGCTGAAGAGATCTTAGCTTAGTATTGGTAGCCTCCGTTGCTGGCGTAACCCTGACCTCCGCCGCTGCCACCAGAACTGTAGCCACCACCACCACCACCACCGCCGCCGGAACTGTAACCTCCATTACCACCCGAACTGTAACCGCCTCCGCCGCCGGAACTGAATCCACCACCCGAGCTGTATCCGCCGCTGCCAGAAGAAGGGGCACCGTAGCTAGACGACGGGCGGCTTGATCCACCGCTTGGATATCCGCCGCTTGATCCGCCGCTAGAGTATCCTCCGCTTGATCCACCGCCAGAATATCCACCGCCTGATCCACCGCTAGAATATCCTCCGCTTGATCCTCCGCTTGAATATCCGCCGCTTGATCCTCCGCTGGAGTATCCTCCGCTTGATCCACCGCTAGAGTATCCACCGCTTGATCTGGAAAAAGTGTCTCTCATTATACGACGAAGTATAAATTGTGGATTTAACTTCATAAAGAATATTATTCTTACCCGCCACCGAATCCACCGCTTCCCCCGGAGCTTGGGGCTCCGTAGCTGCTGGAAGGCCTTGAAGACGGTGCTCCGTAGCTGCTGGATGGTTTACCGCCGAAGCTGCTTCCGCCGGTTGAGGGTGCTCCATAGTTGGACGAGGGCCTCGAGCTGCCACCTCCGAAGGAAGGTGTTCCGTAGCTGGACGAAGGTGCACCGCCGCCAAATCCACCGCCGAAACTTCCGCTGCTGCTACCACCGAATCCACCGCTTCCAGAAGACGGGGCTCCGTAGTTGGACGAGGGTCTTCCGCCTGAAGAAGGCGCTCCGTAGCTGGACGAGGGTCTTCCACCGCCGGTTGAGGGTGCTCCGTAGCTGGACGAGGGTCTTCCACCGCCGCTTGAGGGTGCTCCGTAGCTGGACGAAGGAGCACCACCGCCGAATCCACCACCGGAAGAGGGAGCTCCGTAACTGCTGGACGGTTTTCCGCCCGAAGAACCGCCGAATCCACCACCGGAAGAGGGAGCTCCGTAACTGCTGGATGGTGGTCCGCTTGAAGGTGCCCCATAGCTGCTAGATGGTGGTCCGCTTGATGGTGGGCCATAGCTGCTGGATGGTGGTCCGCTTGATGGTGGGCCATAGCTGCTAGATGGTGGTCCGCTTGATGGTGGGCCATAGCTGCTAGATGGTGGTCCGCTTGATGGTGGGCCATAGCTACTTGAGGGTGCAGAACCTCCAAAACTTCCGCCAAAGCTACCGCTACCGCTGCTTCCTCCCGTGGACGGGGCTCCGTAGCTGCTTGATGGTGCTCCACCTCCGAATCCACCGCCGAATCCGCCTGAGGAAGGTGCGCCATAGCTGCTGGACGGAGCAGAACCTCCGAATCCACCTCCAAAGCTGCTACCACCTGAAGATGGTGCTCCGTAGCTGCTTGAGGGCGCTGAGCCTCCGAATCCGCCACCGAAACCTCCGCCGCCACCGCCGCCGAATCCACCTCCTCCGCCCCCACCGAGGTTGGGAGTTCCGTAGCTCGTAGATGGCGGCAAGTAGCTTCCAGTTAGGGGAGCTGTGGGATAATGATCTTGTTAATGAACTTGTTCTGATGGTCAGAGGAAGAAGGTGGTCAATTGGTTAATGGTACCGAGTAAATCAATAACAAAATTAAATTACCACTAGACTCTTTGAAATGTATGATTTTCTGGTTATACGTTTCCTTTGAAACTAGGAAGAGTTACAGTGATCGTTAAAACCGTCATAGGCCAAAAAAGAATAGGATATCTAATCTTATCTTCGTATCTTTCGATGTCTGATCGCGTTTTGCAATTATCTTCATCGTGGACTCATCGCGTTTGATGGTCGGAACGACGTGACTATTACTGTAGAGTGCAATCTTGCTTAGTGCAATTTCTCCGAGAGCTGTGGGATGCTGGAGTGCTTGGCTGCGAAGCAAATATGGAACGTGACCACCGTGGCACCGTAGTAGAGAGTTAGTACGCGCAGACAATGACCGCGGTTTAACGAGAGGGAAAGTGCTTCAAGGTTGTATCTCGAAGAGATCATGCAAGGGATATAAAGCCCAGGTTCAAAGGTTAGAGATGATCGCTAGTGGAATGAAAAATCGCATCTCATACTCTCATGATAATAAAATCCGGAATGCAAGAAGAAGTGGGAAAGGGAGAAGATGATGCTTTCACGGCATCCATAAACAGTCTTCAAGTCTTGACCTTGCATTCTTCATCGTGGGAACAGACGGAGTGTAAAACTCTGGCTAATGCGACTAATCTGCATGAATTACAGTTTCACAAATCGTAATGTCGTCGCACTTAGAGAAATTAACGTGTGAAGTATACCGAAAAATGGAACTTTCGCTAGCTAACGTTAGTTTAATCGGGATGATCTGAATGAGTATGATCAGACTCTGTGCCTTTGTAATAACAACGTTGGGACAGCAATCAAATGAGTTACTCTTCTGGGTTTTACTCAGACTTCCGCTATTGTGTGCGGTTATAGAAACGTACGAAGTTTTCTCGAAGTATAATCGAATACATGGGATTCGATCAAGATATTAAAGAGGTATTGAATGAAGGGGAGTATGGAACAAGGTAAAGAGGGCAGTGAGTTGAACCAACTGTAAATTGAACCGACTTAGAGAATACCCACCAAAGTTTAGTGGGTAAAACAATTTGTGGGATTCAGCGAAGGTTAATTGGACGGAATCTTGCGGAATGGAATCAAACCACGACTCAGTCTCAGACAACAAGGTCTAAGATTTCACAATTCCTTCAAAAACTAATTGCAAGACTGAATCATAGACGTTTGTCACGGAAGGAATGATGCCCCTCAGGCTATCGCGACGACGACTGATTAAAATCTCAAAATTCTTGATTAGAAAATTACATAAATGTTTGTTATCCAAAATCATTGAATCCTAAATCACTCCAATCAATACACCGAGGTGGAGGTTTCATAGCTTGTATCACCTAGACACAGTTTGATGAAGAGAAGCAATAGAGGGACACCATCTATGCTTGAGGGGCCGGAGTGAAGCGCAGTGAAAGTGTGGGAGTCGCGGTGCTTCATACTCGCTTGCAATTAGATAGCGGCAGCAGCTCCTCCGCTGTCGTTAGCAGCGGTGTACAAGTCGAATCAACTTTTATCGGGCCCCTCGCGTGATGCACGGTCTTATGTCGTATTCTTTCACCTTCGCACCTAGCTGAACTCAGGATGTACGGAAACGTGCATGGTATACTCTCTCTTTATTTTTCACATTTCTTGACTCAAGGTTTTCAGCACGGAATGTGCTGTGCGGGATTCAGATTCCGCTCGACTATTGTGGACTAAGGATTTCAAGATGCAGGTCACATTTTTTTTAGAAACGATAAATGTAAAACACAATCTGATTGTATGCGTAGAGAATTGAAGATTCCGTTTCCGAAAGCCGAAAAATCGAGTTTAAATCGAATTTTTGTATTGATTTGAATGTATAACATGCAAATTTGTTCTTCGCAGTAAAATATACTGATCATTTTCGCACAATTCGTAACTGGATTTTATGGAACACGACACTCTCTACTGTTTTTTGATTGGTATCTAGACAGATGAATTCTAACGAGTTACATATCAAAAACTTATCAGCAGTAATTGATTTAGCTCAACTATTCCCTCGTCGGTTGATAATGACTGACGGAACTATTTCATGGAACTAAGGGTCGTAGGGTCTACTTAATAAGTTTCCTTTACCAGTGATATTGTTATAGTGTCGTTACCAGATAGAATTCGAAATCATTTGAGACCTTGCTAATATATAACTCTAATTCGTTCTGATCACAACACATCATGATTATCCGATCCAAATTTCCACGAGAACGAAAGTGGTTGGAAATTCAAGGGCTAGAAGGCTCGAAGTGATATCAAATGAATATCATTTTTCATAATTCAACGAAATTTTGTTTTATATTTGAACCTCTACAATTAATGAGATTGTCAATGGTATCAAAGTAAATGTGAATGCGATACTAGGAGCAAGAAGTTATTGTCAATATCTGATGAACTCGACTGTCGTGATGGCAACTCTGGTTTCGTCCAGTGATGAATGAAGAATGAAAGGTATCAATGAGTTCGATTGCACTCATTCACTGTACTCACTGTAAGTCGAAGTACAATTTTACATTCCAAATTTACTGTGGTTTTGAATTTCTGGAGAATACCGAGTTACCAATTACCAAAGGGGGTGTAGTATCGAATTTCGATGGAAGGGTGGTTCGGTAATTATTGTATCACCCGTGTGACCCTCACCTTCAGCATTGCTGGACGGTATCAGAGCCGTGGCGATAACAGCAGCGGCCACAAGGACCCACATCTTTGCGGTCCTCATCCTCCGAACGTTAAGGTATTGGTTTGAAAAAAAAACTTGACCGATACACTTCTCCAAATTGAAAACTGAATATCCTGCACGTGTTTTCGAAGCTGTGTTTCGTTTCGTCTAACATGCTTGAAAGAGCAGGTATCTGGCTTTTATAGTTAGCTTGTCTTTGGGAGAAAGTCTTCGGCGCTCAAGAGGATGCTACCAAGAGTGGGGCGAGGACGCGGGACGTTCGGACGTTTCAACGTACAGCCGTTCGAACCATAGAATAATGGGGGGAAGATGCGCTTCTTACTGTTCATTAAAAAATACCCACAACCATTTCACACTCTCCTTACGATATTACGAAAATCATAGCTCACAGTACTTCGATCCCTTCAAGAAGCAGACAGGATCCTCGAAGAAGTCATGTGATAAAATTTGGATAAACGACAGAAATAGAAGTCAAAGTAAGATTCTTTGACAGATTGTAGAATTTTTACGAATCCCGGAAGATGAATATTAAAAAAAAGTAGTAAATGTAGTCAGCGGGTCTGTCCAGGTGTCAATTGCCGCTCGGCAATGACCGGTAGAAGAAACTGAAGTATATACCTAACATAACTACGTGATCTGCATAGTTTATCATACTGTATAGTTGGCTGAGCTAAGAAATGAAATTTTCGGGTGAGTTAACGAAAGGGAAATTCGTGTTTACGAGCACCGGAACCGGGTGCCTGGCTTCCTCCATCCGTGACACTGCCGAGGTGAGACATAAAGAAAGGGAATTTGCGTCAGTTAATTTTTATCTCTCATTACCATTCTTTTACTCTCGACGATTTACGCTCTCAAGTTTTCTCACTGAGCCTAAGACCAAAGCATCTACTATGCGGTATTGTCTCTCCTAACCGCAGGGTCAGCCTCTCCCCATTTTGTTGGTTTAAGTATTGCAATTAAGATCTTTCAAAGATTGTTTGTGATAAACGAAACGGTTGAGAATCTCGGGATAAAACGAACATGCGATTATTCAGGTTGACCGTATCGCGTCTGGAATATACCGAGCAGATCGTGATTGGCTTCTGTAACGATCGATTTATTCCACGCACTATTTCAATTCCGATTCGTTCAGCCACGAGAATAAAAAAAGTAAAATTTTTTGTTTGCACTTGGTCGTGTTTGCGTAACGTTCTCATATCCTTTGCCATATGTATGCGAGTCGTGTTCTCGACCTAGAGAACAAACTATCACGCATGCATTTCACTGGTTCAAAACTGTCTATACTGTCTAATTCTAAGCCTCGTGGGTCCTAAATTCGATTTATCATTTATGAAATATCTTTTTTGAGCCTGTTATTCAGGGCTCTGAGGCTATTAACGTTTGCAAAAAGTGTCAGTATATATTTTAATTGTCAGACTCATTGTCTGTGTCGAAACCTGGTGACTCGTTTACGGAGTGTTTACAAAAGACACATTATTTTGTAATAATTACATCTATGTACATACAGTTGTGTAATTATACAAATTATCCAATCATTTTTTCACTCTCGTAAATAATTATAATGAAGAATTAAGCTCACTCTATTTCTGAATCCGCGAAAAACGAGTAAACATTTTATTTATCTTAATCACTTTTTAGCCTCTAGTTATCAGATCCTGGACAAGCAGGTAGAAGTCATAAGAAAAAAAAATTCACCGACCTCTCTCAATCATAGAATGATTTAGGAAGCGCAAAGGTCGCTTGCTAAGACAGAATAACAAAATTCACAAGCTGTCTCTAAATCCGGGTTAATGTATCCTTTATTTGATCTATTCAATTCTAGTGCCTGTTGAATCCCCAATCAAAGAATTAGACGTCTAATTGTGGTGTCAAGGTCTGAATCGATTACGCAAATCTTCTCGAAGTCGAAGTACCCATCGTCCGAGATTAAATATTAGATGAAATAATTAATCGTTTGATTGAATGTTTTCAGGTTTTAAATGCCAGCGTTTAACCTTCAATGGCATAAAAAATGGATAAAAAAATCATCCACTTCAGATGAGATGATGCGATTAGTTCACACAGGTACTTCGTCATATTCCTGGTATCGAGTCGGTTAGTGGAACGCATCACTGATGCAAGCCTCGGTTGTAATTAGTATTATTAGAAAGGGATGCAGAACATCTTGAACATTTGTTATCCTCATTGATATTCCGTTGCTCATCAAACCCCTCGAGAATCTGACAGAATGAGTTGCTGTCTGAACGATCCAGAAACTCGATTAGTGTGTATGAAATAACCGCAGGCTCTTGCAGACTTTTGCTTCAATTCGCTTTAGGTCAACGGTTTCTGCACTCGGGTAATTGAAACAATACAGTTTGTTATGCAAGATACGGTCTGTACGTGTTGATGCTTTACATTCAAACGGTGAATCAGACCGCGGTGAGATTTCAATTTTTTATTCTATTTTTTATTTTTCTCTCTTTTTTAGACATCGTGCTATCTCGTTGGGCCGGACTGAATCACCCAGAGGAGAGATTCAAGAGTTTTAATCTAATTTCGTAGAGATACGAAGAAGAACAAATTTTGCGGGTAGATAAAATTATCAATGAGGATGAGAATTTTATTCCTACTATATGAACAAAAATCTATACATACTCACCAAAGTCAAGAAAGTAAAGAAAAAAAAACATGTGAAAGATATAAAGCCTCTGCCTCCGTAATTAAAATTATACTGTGGATAATTACGATCCGAGTTTAATTATCTTATTCCCAGCCACCCCAGGTTTACAGCCGAGTTTATCAGTGAGAGAGTGCTCAGAGTATATATGTCGCCAATTTTAATTATACTAATTACCGCTTTATCAGTGTAAAAGATTCGTTATTTCGACATTAGTTAAAGAATAGAAAAACTCATGATAATTGACCATCAACGACGCTCTAAAATCATTTTTCTATTAACATCATTTTACTTCTCCAATTTGTTAACAACAAAAATTCAAATCAGCAGGGCAGAAACGTTATTTGAATAGTATAGTGACGTCAGAATTCAAAATTTCAGCGCCATATTCGAAAAACCTAAAATATAGATCTAGGAGATACAGAGTAAAAGCGGTGAAGAGTGAGGTGACATAAATTACGCTTGGCGACAGGCTCATCATTGTACTGCATAGTGACGTCATACCCCCAGAGCGATACGATATAATGATCCAAGTATAATATTTGTTTTCTTGTTTGTTGTCAGCGAAATTATTGTTCGAATGTTAAGTTGACAGCTTTCCTTAATAGTTTTTTACTTTATTTATTATTCTTATCGTTTTCAGGTGCGATTGGATGATGTGAAGGATGCAATTCTACATCTTCTCAATTAAATTAAGTCACATTATCTCTTGACAAGTTATTATCACCTTCGGCTTCGCTCCCCCTTTGTGTACGCGTGAAATGTAATATAATCTTCTTAGAATCTTGGCGCAACTCGGAGAAATTGCGTATTAGATATATATATATACATAGTGGGTATATACAATTGTGAAGCAATAACTTGCTGCTATACATATACTTATCCACAATTTATTATAAGTGTCTGCAATGCATTTACTCCTCATATATACCCCAGGTTTAATTAACCACGTGCAATATTGCGAGAAATTACTAATTGAAACAAATTGGGGCCTGAGATTATAAAACCGTATTGTTATAATTAACTTCATCGACTATAATGACAACGGAAAGTCTCACGTATCAGAATCAAATTCTATTTTTCGATAAAACTTGGATACCCTCAAATTAAAAAATTAAAAACAATTGTATCGTAGTCGTCCCCAACGATTCTGCTGGAACTGAGATACTCATCTTATTACGTATGTGTCCGCGTACATTTTTTTTTTTTTTTGGTCCGAGTATGTAGATCACGTGCAAAAGTTACGCCACGCGATCTGAGATTCCATGGACCTTGTTCCTCGCGTTCACTTCAGTTGGTATACATACACATAAGAAAAGTGCATGGGACAAATGATCGACGATGCGTAGGAGTAAAAGAAGCATAGAATTTATCAGACTGCAGCCTTGAATTTTGACAAATTGACAACGGGTCGTTCGGTCACTTTTGCTATTTGTTTCTCAACGAACAGTGCATTTTAGAAGTTGAGACGCTACAGGATCTGCAACGAGATTTATTAACAAAATCTTTCACACCGTGACACAGATGTGTTACCCAATTCTCTACGACTCTTATACATACTGTTAAATAATGAAATTAGATCATTCAGTCAAGCTTATTATATTTTTCTCAAGTACAAGATCGTGCAATTGTGTTAATTGTCAGACTTAGCACCCACCGAGTTTGGATAAACGATGATTTGCGGTTATTTTTAGCTACGTGGAGGTCAAATATCCGATTCAAAACAGCAGGAAATGATTAACTAACCTATTGAAGATCTAACTACGTTTTTTAAAGTACATATTGACAGTCATTTGGCTCGAGATATAAATTATTATATAAAATCGTATACGGTCTTCGATTTGATTGAGTCAGTCAATGCTTGCGGATGAATGTACTCGTGATTCGGAATACATAATCTGAACGATTGATGGGTGAAATAATTTATCGTCTCTAATCGCATAGACTATAAACTTCTATGATCGCATCTGTTCGCATGGCTTACAAATATTTCCTGCACAAAATTCAGCAGACTGAAAAATTCCGAGGGTAATGACTGTAATCATCGTCTGAAAAAGCTCTGAATCCGATTTTGATATCTTTAGCCATTGATTGCAGAGTTTACGTTTCAATTTTATCATTTTATCGTAACGACTGTTTGATCGAAGTGATGGTACATGCATGACATCAAGGTTTCATAATTAGGTCGTTTCAATTATTCACGTTGTCAATCAATGAGATTAATACAGATTCTCCTACCACCTACGTCATGGCTGTATGATACCGGAACGTGTATTATCCGCGTGAAGCAAAAGTGTACCGCTTTCAATTTGTCGACCATGAACTCGATCCATCATAAACGCTGATAATTAATTACGAGCAGTTGCAAACTTTGTTAGGTAAAGTTAAACTGAGCCTGTAATCGCAGGAAATCCAGCCGGACATGTGACTTTCGATATCCATATTTCACGTTAGCGAATACAAACACTGAGGTCGACCAGGACTAGGAATTGCATCTCTTCAAGACGCTAATCGGTGATAATGAGATCTTGCGGATGTAATTAGATCTCGTCTCGGGGCAAAAAAAAATTGAAGCAGAAGCAAAGCTTTCTACTTGATTTGTCGAGAGAGAATCTTTCCAGAAGATTGTGCGTAGGTATACTGCAGGTATGAAGATTACAAAATTATTCAATAACAATGAACAAAAGAATCCCTATCGTGTGAACAGAAGGAAAAAAAATACACAAGTAAATCAATTAAGACATGAGGAAAAATGGTTTAAGTTTAATTGAGACAAGATTTTTAAACCAGCCTCGAAATGTGTGTAAAGGTGAAGAAAAAAAAATGTTCAACCATTTTCATCAAGTTTGAATAACGTCCTGAGAGTTTCTCAAGTTTATATACATCTTATCTTCACTGAAACGAATATTGCGTCCGGCAACTCAGCGAATGTACGAAGCGGTAAGATTGCCCAAGAAACTTCATACTTTTGGCTCGGTAAGTAAGTCGCCTCTGCTCTCGTTAAGGCGCACAATGGCTTCTCGTCTCCGTGCCCCGTGGTAGGCGAATAAAGATTAATTCACGGTGAGAAAAATTCTTACCATAACGTTAAATTCAAAGGTTTTCCCTCAAATCAAGCCTTACTTCGCAGTGATGATTGATGCAAATCTTAGCAGACGTCTGTTTCATCGTTCGTGCAAAATAATCTGCCGAGCTAATTGCACCATCTTCGTGAAGAGGTATTCTTCTGGGTCACGGACAACTGAATGAACGACACTGCTATTGACCACGAAATATAACCATCAACGAATTTGTTACGTTATATCACCGCTTTACCCATGACTGGATATTAACCTTCGTGGACAGGACTTAGAGACGATTCAATTTTTCGGGACGTGTCAACGTCTGGAGGCGAATGTGAAGACAATTCCAATTGCATGAAGTATCCGTCTTCTCATCATGCCATAATCAGTTTCATTCGCTAATTTTGGACTTTTTAACGAACGCACACAGGAAGGAATAAAATTCATCAGTAAGAGGGTATAGTTTCATTGAAAAGGACGAACAATGAAACTGTGGTCACCGTCTGCTACTGACGTTAAAATGACA
The DNA here is from genome assembly GCA_018420115.1 of Euura saliciscinereae. Taxonomy (NCBI): domain Eukaryota; kingdom Metazoa; phylum Arthropoda; class Insecta; order Hymenoptera; family Tenthredinidae; genus Euura; species Euura saliciscinereae. The sequence goes on along the minus strand of JAFFZH010015191.1, from coordinate 40,130 downwards.
ACGTGAGATTTTGTTGCGTGCAACGGAACCCCATGTCTGGACTACGCGCAACGTTTATACCTATGCTTGTGTACTCTATTGTATACCTATAGTTCCGTATGAACATCTGCACCAGGCAGCATGCGAGCTTTCGTGACGTGCAATTACCGAACCTAACGTAAATCCATCGGCACCGTTCTCCAGCCTATTGCACTGGGTCGAATTGAAATCAATAAACAAATGTTATCGACTCCGGGATCAATGTTCTAATCAGGAAGCGATATTTCTGAAGAGGTGCAGCGGTAATTAGCTCCGGATGTTCTTATATTCTACTTTTCACTGATATTAGATACCTGATGCTAATCGAAGGGAAGTTCGACGCGATTGGGACCAAGAAAACCTGAAAGTACAGTCCGAAGGGCTTAATTACTCGGTATAATTTACTCGGCTCATTAAACCCATGAATTATTGATAGCTAAATATGATTAAACGGTGAGTTGACTGCGCGTGTCAGAGACTGCGAACAATTTGATTTATTAGAATTTAAAATGTTATGCCATGGGAAGAGATGAGCGGTTAGCTGATTGCCTAACGATATAATAGCAGCGGAAGAGTGAAAATAAGTAGTTTTTAGTTGCTCAGTAAAGTGAACTTATGTTTACCGCTCGAAGATAAGTTCACAATTCACCTATCAGCGTAATAATGATATGGCAAAAACGGACCAATTACTGGATACTATCCGATAACTCACTCCACCGAGTCTCTCTGTGTCTCAAGAGAAGATGGAACACCACAGTTTCCGTCTTACATAAATCTTGTTCGATTCAGTCGAGCGCCTCGGCTTGAATAGCGCTCGGTGAACCCATCTCTGCTAGACCTGTTCGGTTGCCGATAGAAGAGAAATAAATAATCGTAATTGGATGCCCCCCATTCCTCTGTACAATCTCACACAGTTCGATCAGGTACAAGTTTCATCACGTTATGAGGCTGCTGGTTATCCACATTTTTCAGAAATTCCCCAAAATGAAATATTTGCCGTCTAAAAACCGGAGGCATCTCGACGTTCTGAAACTAATCGTAAGTACTACCGCGAGTACTTTCTCCGTTGAGTACGGTTGAAGATATCTCTTACGGTCGATGCGAGAAAAGGTACAAAGGGGGACATCGATCAGAGAAAGTATTATGATAATTGGCGATGCACGGTTTTGCTGTTCTAAGTCTGTCGGTGTATGTAAATACCAAGTGTCTTTCGATATACGATGTTACAGAAGTCTAGGAACACGGCGTTATACCTTATAGGTGTAATGCCATGACGCCCAGCTAGGATGGTACCAAAAGGCACCGTTCGAAAGCCCGAGCGATATCTTAAGGAATTTGAAGAAGGTCGATAATTGGAGTGACCCCTGATGACGATACCGCGAGATGTGACAAAAAAATTCTTTCTCATCTCATTTGTACGAAGCTGCTCGGCGGCGGTGTAAAGACTCCGTAAATAGCGTCTGAAATCGATAAAAAGAGGATCCTTATTGATTGATCGATGGATCGTAAGAGTTTCCGCGCTAGTATCGTGAGATCGTGAAACCCGTCGAAAGTTTATTCCTCTATAAAATAGGATCGTGTCTTCTGTTATAACGAATATATTTTTTACACCCCTGTAAACAGAGGAAAATTTTGTTTCGAGTTCAAGTGACGTTGATCAGAAAGTTTTAATAGAATTTGTCCGTTTGAATAAAGTGTGTAGGATAACTTTTTTGGTAATACAAATAAAGTTGTTACTCCTCGTCGAGAGAATCTGCAGGTGAGAATCAATTTATTTCCTACATTTTCCAAGAGCCAATTAGCTGTAGTGAATTTATAATCCTCAAATTGTAAGTGGAATTGGATGCTGAAAAATTCCGTGTCTCATTTTATAGTCTATTCAAGTCTCAAATGCGTTGATATTGAACGTGAAGTGGGCTAATAATTCAAGAAACGTACTATAACGAGTCGGAAGACTTCAGCATACAGAATCTGAAAATCCCCGAGGACCGAGTTTAAAGTGTCAAGAGGATTTCTGTGAAAAAATATGGGAAGAAATAAATCCTCGAGAAACGTGAATAATTTTGTTAATTCAAACTTGAATTCGTCTGTGTCAAGGAGTCTGGCCACTGCGGGTTGAATTAATGCCTGAGTATAGAAAAAGTCTCGAAAGAAGTTAAAAACAAAAAAATCGGGGGAACGAGGGTTAAGAAAAGGGGGAAGAATCAGAACTCTTATCTCTCGTCGAGAAATGGAGCGGTTGAACCTGACGGAATCCCTTAGACTTATCCAGACCGTTTACCGTGTACCGTCCGACCAACGGAACAGGGCACGAACCCCGGGTCCCCCGATCGGGACACGGATAGTAGAAAATCCGCGTTACAAATTGGCGCATGAGAAAGAGAGATAGAAATAGAAGGAGGAAAAAAAGAATCTCCGAGTCCTCCGTCCTCCCCATCATCCCCGAAAGAACGGAGTCAACCGAGGGCGTGGCGTGCGGGGGTGGTAGGCGTGGTCTAGTCGATCAATATATTCACCCTCCCCCCCTCCTCCCCCCCGGTTCGTTCGGGGAATACATAAATGAGGGTATATAGCCCACCTTGGTACCCCGTCGGTACGTATACCCGGGCTAAATGGGTGTGGAATACCTATACGAACGAGAAGACCAGACGGAGGGATGAAGGGACGAAGGTACGAGTCTGTGGGGTTGGAACACGGTCGGTGTTCATGGCCTCTGCTACCCCGCTGAATCGATTGCCGGATGGAGTCATGGCCTCCGAGACTGGCAGTGGCTCGTAGAATCGCGTATTCCCCGTTGGAGACTTCATTCGTGACACGCAAACACGCAGCAGACTCTGTCAATTCTCATTCTACAATATTATATTGTGTAGGCCCTATTTTTAGAAACTTGAGACTATTCTAGGAATCGATATCATACCGATGTTATGATGATATGATCGATATTCGAGGTGACAGATTTTTTTATTTGAAACTCTATATTCGATGGAACAGTAAAATTTTAGCTTAGTTATTTTCATCCAGGGTGAATATTGTCCAAAAACTGAAAAGTCTTCTGCTTTTTCTTCTACTTCTTTCCTCTAATTGGATTTAGGACTCTGGTTCGGGTCGAGCACCGCTAATGTAGACCACTAAAATCTACTCAAGGAGGTAGTAAAGACGTTATAGTTACTGGCTGCACTTAGCTAATAATAAATTATTTTATTATTACGAAGAATAGTAGTAGAACAATAATCTTCGGAACTCCTGTTTTATCCAACACTTAAACCACCTTGATTTAAAGATTAGAACAAAAAATTGTATCACGTGAGTTTTTATGCCAGTTTTCAAGAAACTATATTCTTTTCACAAATTAATTTGGTTTGACTTCCGGGATACCATGCAGTTTTTCTGTTTGTATTTCTCCTTGACGCCATTGTGGTAAATGCCACTTGACACTTAACACTTTGGAATTGGTATCACCGAGGCTTGGCTTCAGGTGCTTTATTCCAGCGAAGGTCGTGGGATGATCAATGGCGACCATCGATCAATCTAAAGAAGACTTCTCAAGAGGCAGGTGAACGCCGTTGAAAAGTTCACTTCTTCGTGTGGAAAATATCCTTGGGGAGATTTGTGGATATTAGAGCAAAAAAAGAGAGAAAGAAAGCTAAAATAAATTATATAAACGCCAGGGTGTCAGTGATGAACGGTAGCTGTACCCCGTACAGGAAAAATGGAACAGCCCGTCCAAGTTTGCTATCTTAAGAACGAATGGACGGGTTTTATGATAAGTGTAACCCATTTTATAAATGTAAATTTAGAATGGTATATATTCCGTAATTGGCTTGATCCGTCCAATCTGAATACATTTACCTTCCGTCCAAGCGTCTGCGCACCTTCATCACACGCAATTTTGTACAGTCTAACAACGTAAAAACTCTAAAATTTACACCTTGAGAAATTTCACGTTGAATCATGCGCGACATTCATCAACTTACCTCTGAAAAATTCAAGGTGAAAAAATTAATATGGAAACATTTGTTCCCAAGAACAGCTAGCACGTTCATTCCGCGGATACAAATCGTCCAAATTTCACTCCTCAGACTTCCCTACTCTTCGTCAATCGGTAGTGTGAAGCTAATGAGCACAATACCGCAATTTCTTTTTTATTTTTCTTCATTTCTTCTTTTGTCAAATGAAATCGTGACGTCATAGCACGGCGTTGCAAAGGCGATATAATGATGAATTATCTTTTTTCAATATCCATTGGTCACCCAAATTACTTTTCAAAGTTTGATTTTAGCTTTTGAATTTTTTCTACAAATTTTTGCATGATTTATAATTAAACAAAAAAAATTATTAAATATTCAATTGCAGCATTTAATTTTAATAATTAAAGAGATTTAGAATTTTGATTGAATCGTGATGGACCCAAATCCGAAATCACTTCACTGATGACATAGTATTTGTAAAAATACATTGCTGAGTTCTGTGAAAACGTAACTTCAAGAGAAATCTGGTTGATGAGTCTGCCACAAATTTTAATCTTGAATTATCCAATTTCCGACAGCAGATCTAATAATAGGTATCTTGAGACACTCGGATACATTGTGGCGTTACTATAATCTCGACTTTGAAGGTACGGTTGTTGAAAAGTTTCACCTATTTCGAGGTATACAATCAATTCAATCGAATTCGACGCCCAGCTCTGCCAAGCCGATCCGATCGTCTTCAATTTCACGTGTGAAATCAGTCCAATGGTTATTCAGAAATGAATTCTGATTCTTGAAACATGCATGAGGACGGAAAGCACGGGCTTCTAAGCCACTGGATTATTGAGCTTCCGGTTGTTTCTGAATAAAAAACGAGATATGGCGGATTTTAATTCACAGACGTACGTATATGTGTCCGGTAATATCCTGAATTATTTGCCACTCTCGTTTTCACACGAGGTAGAAACGAGCGTGTCGATCTCAGGGAACTCTTCTTGGCAATGAAAATTCAATTATTCAAGAATATCCTACGGCGTTAACCGAATACGGTAGTCTTGACAGAGTCTGGGTTTGCAAACGAATTAACCATAGTTGACACGAAGGAGAAAATTACTACGTCAACATTCTACTACACTGTACAGGATGTAGAATAGAAGCGCAGAAAAAATAAATGAACGCCAATATTATCTTACTGTACATCTAGGAAAGTAAACTCTACAAGAATGACATAAGATTTTCTTTACGAGTCACGATCGCGTTCTACGATTCATGAAATCTGCTATGAATCAATTTTATGACGGTATAGAAATGTCTTCGGATTTATACAATCGAATCTGGCGAAACTATCCTCGTTTCTCTGAAACAGAGATTAGGGGGAAAAAAATGGCACTACACTACACGCTCTGTTCAATAAATTAAGTATTCAAGGCTCATCTTCTTGCCGTAATTATTATTACACCTGAGAATGGCCCCCTATAGCAGAGTCTAAACAATATACAGCGTGGAGAGAGCAGCTCGTAGTTGAATACTTAGCAAAGTCTGTAACTATCCAGACATGCAATCATCTGAACTACTAAAAAAAAAATCAATTGTCCGTGATGCGAATACGTAATATAGCGCACCTATGCAACGCTTTGCGTAAAGTCACGCATATTATTGCCCCCCATTGAACACACCTATATTTCTACAATTATATACGTCATGTATTACCAATCAGTCTTGGCGAGGTGTACCGACATTCACAATACGCGGAACAAAATATTATCTATTGCCAAGTGAATTTATTACTTCTATATTATAAAGCAAGTGTCCAATAGGAGCAAATGAAATGTCATCGAATCAGATAAAATTCATTTAATCAAAATATATTCACTCTTAAAATTATGTGAACTTCTCTTGCGTCAAGTAAATCGAATCACTTCCTAACAGAATTTTATTTCTTGAGCATACTCAAGATTGGAGTGACGCTATAATATTTCGGCTTAAAGTAATTCAAGTTGATTCATTTGTTATACAACCTCATTCGTTTAATTAAGATAATTTTTGCAAATTCATTTGATTATTCATCTAGAATTATTCTCCATAATTCACGTCAGTATTTGAAACTTGAAATTGATATTCAATATTTCCTGTCGATCAAAAATTATTCACGATAATTTGTGGAAGCTTCAATTATTTGAATTTCAATTGATTCTCATTGATTCAATTATTTTTATAATTTGGGTAAATTAAAATTAGTTTTTGACCCCATTTCACGCCGCTCGATAAAATACGCCAAAATTTAAGGAGGATTGGAAACAAGCTAAGGATCATTCACTCAAACTTTCAGTGTACACAACAAGTGATTCTACACGACTCAGTAATTTTTTCAGTGGATAACGAGCGATTTTTCGAGAATAATATTTTCTCTGATAATGAAATCGTAATATATTACAACAATTGACGTAGTTGATGCTGTGTGAAAATTCCTGGGTAGGAGAGGATAAGAAAATGGGGCCCGTAACTCGCGATGAAAGAGAATTCTTTTAATTTCGCTGATTAGTTTTACATACAGCTGACAGCCGACTCGGCTAATTGACTTTTATTTCAATTTCTCTCACGATAGAATTAATTAGTCTGATTTACTGTTCACAATTCGCGCCTGTAAAACCGATTGAGAAATTGCGCAGATCTCATACGCGAGGTGAAGAGATCGAATCTTCCCCCACTGTGTTATATTGTTGGAGAATATGTATATCCGTTCCGCAATAGCCCTTTCAGAGTCTTCGAACAAATCTATGCACTCGAGTTAAGAAAATAGATCGAGTGCAAGGCTGAGATGGTTTCATCCACGCATCTTTCCTTTCCCCTATAATATGAATATGAGGTAATCAACGAGGCTACGCTGATGTTAATTGATATTAGAACATCGCGGCGTTGTTTATTGCTACTATAAAGCGGGACTGAAAGCCTCTGTACGTATCGGATCTACAGAATAAAGCTTTTTCAACTTCTTTCACGGACGAATGTAGCCCCAATTATGGTGGGAACTGGATAAAATCCGATAAACGATGAACAGGAGTTCGTCTAGCTATCTGCCTTTGTATATACTTACCATCTTGAGTAATACTTTTAACAGTGCGTAAATAATTTACATGTTTCAAGCATCTGGTGAACAATAAAACTACATTAAGCCGGTATATAGCAGTGCCAAAGGAATATTTTGTGACATACCGTGGGTTCTATTGTTTTCGAAGATGACTGTAATAGAAATCTTACGCAACCAGACGAGATTCGTGATAGAATACGACTGAAGGGGGAATATACACCTTGAACTAAAAAAATTAGACGCCATTTTCGAGGTCATATGAGAAGACGAATAAATCTTAGGGACAATTTAGGGCTGCCCTACCATTAGCATGGCCTTGGAGAGGGTCAAGTACGGTATCATTAAGTAGGGATACCCCAGCATAGCATAATTTGGGTAAAATGTGCCTTTATCAACCAAGTCACTACCAGCAAGGCCCCAGCAAGGCCCTGACCTAAACCATACAATATTGCGATCGAAGTCATTTATCAATTAATTCAATTTGTGGATTCTAATGATTATGTAAAAAACCACGTAAGTCATAAAGACATGCCTCATCAGTGATAATACATAAAAAACCATATGGTAAAGTATATCAATTATCATGTAATTTGTTTTATATTATATCCGATGGGCCATACCTATATGATTTATTAATCATTTCTTCAAATTCACAATCTAAATTACATGATATATTATATGTTATGATAATTTCGGTCATAACATTATGTGTATCAACATTTTCACTAGGATAGCCAGGCTTGCCGAACAGAATTCCCGGCTCGGGAAATCGTCGGTTGAATCGTTTACCTGATCCCGATGATTTCTAGGGAAGCCCGATCGGACCCCTAACTCGTCCCTAATATTTTTTGCACGAGTGAAGTTAGTTATTATTATTATAAATTTTGTTTTCATTTCTACATAATTTATCATAAGGTTATGTTAGTGGATTATTTCAATTCGGCAACGAATGGCACAAGTAAATTGCTACCTTGTCTAGAATTACAGCTCACTTTTTGGCATGAATATTTCTGTGGGTGATTTGCACGGATTCAGCCAATACTATCTGAGAAATGGATATTGAATTTTTTTACAATCATAAAACGTGAAATATGATTGCAAAATTGACCACATTTGATCAAATGTATCACGAAGAATTGACAATTTGGAGTATTGTCGGTTGAATTTGATGAACAACATCATCATATCAAACTTCGTCTGTTTCATATAAAAAAATAATCATGGAGGAAAATTATTTTTGTCATATTTGACGTGAATTTGAAATTTTTCTCAAATTTCGCGATCATTGTGTACTATCTGTGTCCCCTTGAATAATTGAAAATCTGAGGATGTAACGACTGGTCACGCGATATTCCGGTTGTTGAATAATCAATTGAATTCATCGAAAGACAAACGAGTCTGGAATGTTTCTCGCGCCCGATTGCCAGATGAATTCTTTTCATCCCCGGAAGCGGTGCTGCAGGGAGTGACGGTGGGGTGCCACTGAATGCCGGGGGTTGAAACAAGTTCCTCTGTTTGATCCGCAAACACTGTAATTGCCTGGAATATTATATTATAAGAGGGGACGTATTGGGAACGATCTAGGGCGCGTTGGGCTTTGGGCACCGTCAACCCCCGCGATGTTCAGTGGGATAATAATTCATTTTTAACATCCAAGGGAACTCGTTTTCGAAACAATCACGAACAACGGAATGAGTTTGCTTTCAGACTTTTCCTCAGATGAAAATATCATTCTTAACAGACGCTACGTGCCCAATGAACGAAACGCGTAATTCAATTACTTATTTTCACAAGATCAAGTCAAGATCTGCGAAAAATTCTAAGATGATGGATATGTATAGAATCTTTTTTTTAATTTTTATTGAACTGTAAGAAATGAAAAAAATTAAATGCCGCTATATTCATATGATTCAATATCCAATCAATTCTACTTGCAAAAAATTCAGTGCATTAACTCTAGTATGAAACTGTAGGTCAAATTTCGAATACCCATCTATTTGTGATTTAGAATTTATGACAGATTACGACAGAATTACATTTTTACTTGTATTGAGTTTATTTTCTGAACCAGTAAAATTTCTGTGAAATTAAAACCAAAATTCAGCTGGTCATTCTTTACTAGAATAATTTCTATTCTTCAACCAACGAAACAAATTTGTTGCTTTGTTTTATCTCCTCTTTCATTATCAAAATTCGATTTCCCTCGTTTACGTACAAATACACATTTTAGCTCGACAAGTCAACAAAATTAACGAACATTTTCCTTCTGATTTTCATACGAAATTGGGAAGCGATTTCTCTAATATTGAATAACTATCAGAATTCTGTGGAATTGGCGAATAACACAAAATTAGGGAAAACAAAATTTAAAAGAGGATCTACTTTGATGATTGAAAAAAAACGACAAGGACCGAGTCTGTTAAATATTGAGGGGGGTCAGTGAAAAAAGTTTATACGTCACGTTTTCGAAATAATGTCTTCTAGATGCTTCTTTGTTCGATAAGATAGTTGAAAAGTTAAAAATAGTCATTCATTATCACCAATTCTCAATTTTCGTTACTTACGCGCTTCTTCTACTAACTTCCCTCAAATCTGAATCAAATTTTAGCCCCAAGTGATGAAAAAGAAAAAACAATAATGTGTGTGTTTCATCTAAATGTTCGAAAGTGCAAAAAAAAGTCGAGGAGTTTTGATATTCTAGATAGTAAGGAGATTTTACGATTTCAGAATCTCATCGAAGTCTTCCCTTACATCAGACTTGCTCTACGTTCGTTAAGTTTCACAGCATATATAGTATAGTTCGACAGCGTTGCTATAATGGAGCTCGACGTCTACTTTATTTATCGTTAGAATAAAATACGATCACGATATAGGTGTATAGTTGAAAATATAACTCTAAGAGGATATCTAATCTCAAGAAGTTTAGTTTCGCCAGTCCGTCTGCTGAGTGTATCCTGCAGACTGTCGCCTGGTTCCCATGCGATTACGACAATATTGCATACACGTATATACCCCGTGTCCGGGAATGTTAATACATTGCCCGTTGTGTCGGTGTGTATGATCAAATAACTCTAAACACACCTCAGAATCGATCGATGTTATACTATAACAAAACAACAATATATAAATGAACTAGTTTTAAAGCCTTTGAGAAATCGTACACAATACCCATCACAGTTTATCGTATAATTGGATCGTGACTCCACACACTCCACGATTCTAACCTCAAACTAAAACATTTCATCATCAAACTCATTTAACACTCACTAGATAGCGATCAAATGGAAAAGCTTGAAAGCAACTTCAACCATTAGGGTTCATGAAAAAATTATCACGCAAAGTTGTTTTCCAATGAATGAAGTTTATCGATACAGCTTTCGAATTTCGCGGTATACCGATGACGTCACGCTGGCACAGATTAAGCGTCTAGTGGCGCTGCGGTCTACAGAGGATCACGGCTGATGAGGAACTGTGTGACGTCACTTATGGTGTTGAAAAATCTATAATCAGCAACTGCTATTTACTAAAAGTTTCTAAAAATGTCTCATTATCATTTGATGGTTTCTAAATCTAACAAAGCTTTTTCTATTGTTCATAAAATGCGGTTTTAAAGATTTCAAAATATTAATTCCCCTCATAGATTCATTTATAGATTATCAGAAATTTCATCGATCATCAAGAACTCTAAATTTACAGTATGCAGGGTTTAGTGTAAGAGATGCTTGGAGGCTTACGTAAGCGCTACAAGAATTGCGTGAATATCGGGTTAGATAAGGCAGAGGGTTGTTGCAGATTTGCGTGTTCTACTACCTCGACTGTACACAAGATTTTATTTTTAACAACGTTTCGTGAGAGATCGAGCCTCGCAAGCGGTGAGTGAGCATAATCGAGTGAACGGGGCGAACAAGCCAGAACCCTTGTTTGCCTCGGATTCGATCAACTTAGAACGAAATTAACCTGCTTGGTATTCAACGTGTCACGTCGTTGGCTTAGCTCAGAAGTCCGCGTGACTCATTCTGATTGTGATTGAAGACTGTCATTCTTCTACGAGACTGAAATCCTGTGAATTCGAAGCGAATATCATAAGGCGGAGAAAAAATTGTTCCTCGAAAATATTACTTCTCATATCTGCCTGACAGTTGACGTACAAAATTTTGTGGCAAAAACCACACAGGGTTACTTTTATCGCTTCGTGGGATGAAGGTTGAGGGGTGAAAGTAGCGTAGGTGGTAAACATACGCAGATATACATATAGAATACAGAATTGCTCTGGTTTACGACACTTTTGCAAATCCCAGGGCCATAAACGGGCACAAAGATGGCCTTGGTTTCGGAGTCGGCGTTCCGAGGGACCGAAACGCCTGGTAGAAACTTTGGTGTTTCTGGATTTTCCTGGATTTTCATTCTCCGGCTCGACGTCGTTCGCGTTATTGATCCACGACTGCCTCCTCGCACCCGCGACCTGCCAGGTGTTGTTTCTCGTTCCGGTGGTTCGCTAACCGCACCAAATATCCTCTGCTGTATGAACCACGAGCACAACCGCAACGGTCCTTCATTTACCTTTTCACAGATTTTTCACTTACTCGAGAATTGGATCTTAAAACTTTAGGGTACGCTGGGCTCATACATCCTCATTGTCTATACTCGATGTTGCAATCGGCTCATGCCTAATTGCCGTGTCATGTCCGAGATCTATGGCGAAATTCTTGCTTGCTAATGTCTTGGAAGAGGTAAAAAAATGCAGTTGCGACATTAGACCTCTGCGAAAACCTTTAAACCACAGCGACCCGTGAAGTCATGCCGCTAACATTATCCAAATACGAGTGGAAATTTTACAGAGAAAGCCTGACAATAAATTCGACCAATTCTGCGTGATTCAGAATTCGTGGAAAATATATTTGAATGAACCCTTATCGAAATTAGAATCTAAAGTTATTACTGGATCAATTTTTCGACGAATAATGTTTTTCCTTTCGATTTCGAAGTTTTTATTTTACCCGAAAATCAAATCAAGATTTTGAAAAAAGAAAATATCTACCTGAATTCTACGTGAATTCAGACGTAAAAAAGTAAAATGTTATTTAAAAAAAACTGACTATCCTAATTTCGACGAGAAGGCATCCTATAAAATATTCGACAGAAATTCTGAAAAAAAATCCCTGTAGATTTTCAGCCTTCTATCTCAACTCTAAGCCCCCCGCGACGAGGCTGTAAATTTGTACGAGCAGATTTTAATTAAACAAATTTTGATCAACTTTTATGATTAAAATGTGCGAATAGTAGGAATACCGAAACGGTACAAACGAATTCAATTCTCTTACCGGTTTCATTCGAAGATCGGCGGGGTCACGGTTTCGCGTAGACAGTATATGTACAGTTATAACGTTTCCCGTGAAAGTAATCCCCTGGATCTCGAGGAATTAATTAATTATTCTAAGAAGCTGGACGCTAGTTTGATCGGTGTAGATTATTATCGACACGTACATGCATGAATCTCTTGTGAAATTTCTAAGCACTTAACTCCTGTGCAACATTTCTTCTAAGACCGTAGTACTTTACGTTACTTTACTTTATCTCTTGCAGCAACAACGAAAGGAAAATAGAATCTCTGAGAGATGAAAGTTTTCCTTTTTTCGCGCAACTCATTAAAAGTTGATTTGAATCAATTTTACCTTCGCGGATGAATAAATAGCGAAATAGATAACGACGCGAGAAAGTGAACGAATTAAATATCGTAGAATTAGCAAAAACAGAACTCACGTAAGACTTTTAATAGAGGACTCAGACATAGCAAACTGCGATGATAATTAGATCGATAGGAAATTGAGGCGGAGATCGGAAAAAGTAATGTGTTATAATTTTACCAGTACAAAAAAAAAAACGTTTTTTACCCGATCGCAGCAAACCATCTACAATAATTACTCATTTCGTCAACAACTTTGAGTAATTAATCGGCTATATCTCGAAGAGGAATCAGCCCTAAAATTCTGTTCAAATACTCGTCCCAAGGGTAACGTAGAGGGTGTACATACAAAGTTGACACGCCCATCGCTCAGCTGTCATTGCAGTACTGCAAATTATAGCGGTTTGCTCATCAAGGAGACTTCACCAGCAGACAGTGAGGCACCGACCGGATATGGGCTGGTTTTGTTACTTATATTGAATTCAGGGCGCCTCTCTCAATCTCTGGACGTGGAAAAGCCCGGCGGAAAATTCAATGCCTGGAAGTTAAGTCAACGCGAAAATTGAACTCTATGTGAACCCGAGGCAAAAATGGGAATTGCATCATCATAAAACCCAGACAAAAAGAAACGGCGATTCAATATCAAAATTTTGAGAGCTGCTCAAATCGGGTGAAAGTCAGATTTGCGAATTCGAATCACCCGCAAGCAGATTCGGTAATTCGATAATTACGCAGAAATTGAGAGGAGGACCTACGACTATCTCAGACTCCATTTATCTCTCTACTTTTTATAACTTATTGTAAATCGAAAGTACCTGGTTGATATTAATCTGAAGATTGGTTGCAGATGTTCGGAGTTTCGAAAAAATTACGTACAGTCCTAAGAGGGGAAAGAAATTATTTCATCCTATAAATTCGACACGAAGTAAGATACGAAAAAAAAAATGATACGTCTGGTTATCTGGGCCGGCGAACTCCAGTATCCACTCAAAATATTGTCTGACAATATTTGTTACATGGTGGCCACTACTCAGGGAAAGCCGGGAAGTCGGGGAATTCAAAAAATGGTCAGGGAAGTCATGGAAAACTCAGGGAATTCGAAAAATGGTGAGGGAAAGGTCAAGGAATTTTATAGTGATACAAAACGAGACAGAATAAAATATCCCCAGCCATTTTTTCTCTTCCTTGCGCGAAAATCTTGATCAATGGAAATAGTAGCAAAACTTGTATAAAATATAAATGAAAAAGTATTCTCAAAAATTATTTTCTTTAACCATTCATTCAAAATATTCTTTACTACATACTTGAATAATCACTGACTCGTCCGAATTTCAGTTAGTAAGAAATTATAATTTGATCAAAAAAAGTTAGGGTTTTTTTACGTTTCATAGTGGCCACCATGTTATAATTTCAAGAGTTATTCGGTTTCACAGCTGAAACTATAAAATGTTACTGACTTGGACGATTTTAAATATTTTGGGCTTGAATTTTGAGTATAGATTCAGTATATACGAAAAAAAATTCAGAAAGACATTGACATATCTTATCAGCCCGATTTTCATTGTAGTTGCTTTGATACATGCATATCGGTGAAAATTACATATTCATCGCCTGAAAACAAAAACCATACATCTACAGAAATATTGTTTCTTGCTCTGTGATTAGATAACCAGACTTTATTCAGAATCGTGGCGGTAGACTTTGCCTTCTGAATGAACGCGAAAATAATTCAGGAGAAGCGCCTGCCAATTTCAATGGCCGCCTTCAATGAAACTTCCCTCGCGCAGGCTCCCTTGAACAGGTATATATATATAAAAAAAAACCTACGATACCTGGTGGTCTCAAGATTGTGAGAATACGTATAGCCATCACGTTCCCAAAAGATTACCCCTTTCCCCGTCATCTCTGAAAAATCCTTCTCCCCCCCCCCCCCCTTGCCCTCCCTCAAATCTTCCGCGTCATTCCACGTATATTAGAGAATATTCAGTGTTAGTCAACCGGATCACCGGAATCTCCGATTTTCTTAGGGTCTAAAAATGAATGAAGTCCTTTTTTTTCTTCAATTTTGAAGAGAACACGATGACCTTGCCCACAGATAACTATCATCAAGTTTTTGATACCCAATAGATACGTCGAGGGGGTCGTATTCTGATACACTTGAAAAGCACTTTTGTGACTCTCTCAGGTTGAAAAACACTGAGTTCTTAACCCCTTCTTTCCCGCCCGCAAGCTCAAGCTCACCCTCGCGCACTACTTCACAGGTGAGAGGTATCGACCTGGGGACAGAAATACTGGGCATCATCGACCGGCGGCCGTCGTACCTGGCCACCTTCCTCGCACCAGGGTGCAGGGGGCTGACGCACGAACTGCTAGCCAATCCCTGGTAACTCTGGTGGCGTCTGCGCCCTCGGTAGGGGATGATGGAGCAAAAGGGGGGTGAGAGGGGTGCGGGTGACCCGGTGGCGGGGACACCTTCGACGGCAGACGTCCCGACGCTACCTCAAGGGAGAGACACGTCGCGACGCGGTGCCCGCGTGTTTTGTTACCGGGAGCATTTTGGTCTACGTAAGTAACAATAATTCATACATTTTATTTTATTCGCCCTTATTTTTCCAAATTTGTGTAATTGCCTGATTAAAATTCACTCAATTACGATCTTCGATCGATTGATTCTTCTCACATCCCTTATGAAACTGTAATTTCCTAATTTTGTCAGATTGTACTCATCGCGAGTGATTTTTTCATCGATTTGTTAATAACCGTGGATGGATTCACTCGCACTGTCCATTGCACAAGCGGCAGTGTCGCAAGTGTCGATTCTCACATTGAAAATTAATAACCTATTCGAATAAATTATTCCATGTTCTGTACGATAACTTTGTCTAGTCTTAGCAAATTTATTTCCCATTGTCCAGTTACAATTGTATCACGAGAGTTTGTGAATCACTATCGAGCAGAGCGTGCGGTAAAAGCGAGTCGTGTGAAAAAATAAACTTTTAGGAATGTCGAGTTTTCGGTCTTCCAGCCGACTAGCCCCCCCCCCGGATCAGTTCTGAATCTGATCCACGACCAGGGTATTTTATACGAGGGGGTGACCCGATATCACGTGTCCATTTTCCAACGGTATTAATCGCGTCCTCGACCCTGCGTATAGATTTTCAAAAGCTCCGCAAGTCACTATTTATAACCAGGAAGCCATCACGGTGGCCTCACGGCCGGGTATAGCTTATATTTCGACCGTGCGTACGTCATCGCGCAGCTAGATTCCGAAATTGATTGTTTTTTTCACCTGTAAAATTTGATGAATTTATTTTACAGGCGCGGTGAAGCTCGCGCCAAGAAAGGTGGAGGGCCAGGGCACGACACGAACGACGGAGACGAGAAGTGGCTCGGACGAAGGCCCGGGATCAACGGGCCCCACTCTGAGCGGCTTACTGGCAAATTTGCCACTAGCGGGCCCCCAGCGTCTCGCCAACTCTCTGCGACAGAAATTCGCTAATAATTCTGGTGAGTCATCCTGATCACCACATGCGCTTAAAGTAGGAGCTTAGAATTCTGCTGTTTTTGGTCATTTTTTTGAAATTTATTCAATTTCTTCGTTGAGGCAGCACAAAGAACGGGGCCTAGATTTGACTAGCCGGTATTTAGACACCCTCCATTCCGCTTCCACCCCTCAACCTGTCATTCTAAAGCACCGGAACCTGCAGAAGCAACCCTCGTTCATTCGCTAAGTAAATACTTTAAAACATTAAAGCATCGACGGACCATGGCACAATTAATTAAGTGGGGAATCGGTATCGTAGCGGCATCGTCATCATTTCCCCGGAGATTCAACTTTCCAAGTTAGTTTCTGGGTGTAGGTTGAAGGTACCCTGTGACTCGGCCAGTCAATACGACTAATTTCAATCAAGGGGCTGCTTTCGCATTTTTATTTCGCCAAATGAACGAAATTTATCGCTTGTGTAGCACCGAATAAGTTCGTTTTATGAGGTTCGCTGATGCGACCTTCCAGCCTTTACGGCCTGCTTGTGGGTGAATTAGCAAACATATTCTAGGGCTGGAATCACTCCTTAGACACACATTCGTTCCACCCTTGTCCGCAGTCCCCATGCGTCGCGACGATTCGGTGTCGGTTATGCCGGCGACTAGGGAATAAAACTTTTAATGGCTGGAGTTAATTAACGGTTAGCATGGAAGGAGCGAAGCTCTCCTGCACAGATCGCAAGCAGGCGAAAATAATATTTTCTGCAGATGAAGAAAACTAGGGACTTCAGTTTTGCTGCTTCTTATTCTCTGGATCGATCCACTCGCGTGTATCATTAACAAGCAACCAGCCAGCACCCTCATCAGGTAGTCGTAAGAGTCACGCGATCGGGTATTCTGCCCCTTGATATTAAGCTCGTATGTGAGTTCGTAAATCACGTTCACGATCTGATATCTTCTGTCCGATATTAAATCGAGGACGTGGCCCCGTGGTGGTTCATCAAGTGACAAAATAAATGACCGTGGACAAATATATGCGACGATGATAAACGACCAACTGTTCTACCTTGAAGAAAATCAAAGAATTGTGGTACCGGTTGGTGGAGTCGAGTCAGGCAGCGGATCTTCGAGGGGAGCCTTTAGCCAGCTTCGTGTCAACGTGCAAGCTTTTGTAATCTCAAAGATACATCAGAACAGTGGAAATGTGATAAAATTTGTTATTTTCAACTAAAAACGAAAGATAATGATAAAATCAAAAGTTGTCTCGATCTCGCAAAATACAACGAGGCGAGGTCGGTTGCGCTGATGGCCGGGCCAGGGCTCCTCTCCTGAAAAATTCCACATGACTAGATTAAAGATTTAAAAAAAAAAAAAAAAAAATTGGAAGTTAGAGAAAAATCAGAACCCTAAAACCTTGAAAAATCCTAACGATGATTTCTTTAGCTGTGAGCTAACGGACTTGTTGTTGCGCTATTTGTTGTAGGTAACCCCCGACCTGGCCTGATGCGCGCCGCCACTTCCGCCGAAAAGCTCGAGGTCATCGAAGTTACCGCCTATTGACCTAGCCCCTGGGGTCAGCGAGTCGCCTAGGGCCCGGGCGCTCAGCGCCTTCCGGGCCTTTGCAGCCATGACTACGATACCGATAATCAACATGCAGTTCGGAGAACTGAAGGAGGTCGTATGGGCAAAACTCCAGGAGCCGAAATCCCAGAGAAAATTGATCCTCGTCATAGTGTCCATAGCCCTGCTTCTGGACAACATGTTGTACATGGTGATAGTGCCGATTATACCTGATTACCTCAAGTATATAGGGGCCTTCAGCGACGAGCCAGAAACCAACAGCACAATAACCGGAGTGCCCACTCATCACGGCCAAGACTCGGCCACCGGAATCCTCTTCGCATCAAAGGCGATAGTCCAACTGATGGTGAACCCGTTCTCCGGAGCACTAATCGACAGAATTGGCTACGACATTCCGATGATGATAGGGCTGACGATAATGTTCTTGTCGACCGCTGTGTTCGCGTGTGGACGAAGCTACGGCGTCCTCTTCTTCGCGAGGAGTCTCCAGGGCGTCGGCTCCGCGTTCGCGGACACTGCTGGTCTCGCCATGATTGCCGACCGGTTCACCGAGGAGAACGAAAGATCGAAGGCTCTCGGAATCGCCCTGGCCTTCATCAGCTTCGGGTGTCTGGTCGCGCCCCCTTTCGGCGGTGCACTCTACCAGTTTGCCGGTAAAGAGATGCCTTTCCTGATCCTGGCCTTCGTCAGTCTGGCCGACGGCTTCATGCTGCTTTTGGTCATGAAACCGCTGAAGGAGCAGCTTAAGGACAGGAACAGGGAGCGGGCCCCGAGCATCCCGATATGGCGCCTCTTCATCGATCCCTACATCGCGGTCTGCGCTGGTGCTTTGATGATGTCAAACGTCGCCCTCGCCTTCCTCGAACCCACGATCTCACTGTGGATGGAAGACAACATCACACGTGACAATTGGAAGATGGGCATGATCTGGCTACCCGCCTTCTTTCCTCACGTATTCGGAGTCATTATAACAGTGAAGATGGCCAAACGGTATCCTCAGCATCAGTGGCTCATGGCGGCCGGGGGATTGGCTCTGGAAGGATTGTGCTGCTTCATCCTTCCCTTTTCGACATCCTACAAGGTCCTGATGATACCGATATGCGGTATCTGCTTCGGCATCGCCCTGATCGACACGGCGCTTCTTCCAACCCTCGGTTACCTCGTGGACGTCAGATACGTCTCGGTTTATGGGAGCATTTACGCCATCGCTGACATATCATACAGCGTTGCGTACGCCGTGGGACCGATAATAGCCGGAGGTGTGGTCGAAGCGATTGGTTTCACCGCCCTGAACTTCGGAATCGCATTTTCGAACCTCCTCTATGCCCCGGTGCTCTACTACCTCAGGCACATCTACGACTTCAAACCCTTCCAAGATGAGGCGAATGTCCTGATGCAGGACCCGCCGGACAAGGAGTACCAGACCTACGTTCTTCAGGAACAGAGACCGGTCAGTGGCGAAGTCGGTAATCATCTGACCCAGGGAAGGACCGAGACGAACATCGATCAGGGACCAGACTATTCCAACGATCAGTACAACCAGTCGCAGACAGGATACAACGCGACTGGATACAACCAGAAAGCTGGTTACGAACAGCAGCAGGGTTACGGTCAGCAGCCGACGAGCTTTGGAGGTCAGGGTGGAGGGTACACGATCTCGTCGCAAGCTCCTCAACAGCCGAGCCAACCTGCGTATGGTCAGCAACAACGAAACTACGGCCAACCGGAACAGAGCTACGGACAGCCGACCTTCGGCCAGCAGCCTCAGCATGAGGTCCAAGGGGATGCTAACCCCTTCAGGAGGCCGGTCGAGCCCGAAAAACCTGCTGGCGACAGCAACCCCTTCAGACAGGGGATGTTCTAGTGATTTAATCTACTTTCAATTTCCTAGTTAACGTTTTAAAAGTACTGAATAAAGAACCAGAGAGCAATAACCGGACCATACCGGAGATATCGATGAGGTACAAAGCTGGTTCTGAACGCCTCGAGAGGAATTCTGGCTCGTGCGATCATTACATGAGCCAGAATTCTTCTCGAGGATGGTGGTGTGTGAGATGATAAAAGAGCGTGAGAGGGTAAGTGAGACGGAGAGAAAAAATGAGAAAATGTCTAACACTGTTAATATGCTTCCTGGAAAAATATCCTATTTTTTTTCTTGATAACTGGTCTAAATGCATGCGTACATTTATGTTCACTACTCGTTTTACCGACAATGTTAACGATTGAGAGTGAAATAATTTGTCTGTTTATCTAGTCTCGAGTTAAGTTAAAAGGCGTGAAAGGAATGCATGATGTACGGACGTTGAGCCCGAGCTTCGTCGACCGCTCTTCTTTTAGAGTATGCAGGCGATGACCCCAGGGTGAGGTGTTGTTCGAAAAATGGAGATGGGGTAAAGGTTGATAGATGTGTATATAAACAAGTACGTGTCTGAGGGGCTCGTTCGGAAGACCATAGTCGAAAAGTCGAGTTTCCCAGTCAGCAAGGGATCCTCGTCGATACTTCATTGGTTGAGCGAGTTCCGAATATATAGTATATTATATTTTTATTTTTTTCTGTTCGATATCTCAGTTGCTGAACCAAGATAACATATCAGGGTCCCACATCAGGGGCCCAAAATCCTAGTATTTAAGGTGTTATAGATAGAGAACTAGAAACAGTGTCACATCGTTTTTTCAACCGACTGACGAGCAAGCTCGACAATTGGTACTGGCAATTTATCTCCAGATGTAGAAATACAGAAATCAAGATGTGGCACTCGATCGTTTTATTCGTATTTAAGATAACCGTAACGTAGTGAATAAGAGAAACCGCATCTATCGCGAGAGTTGACGATAAAAGTCGAGTTAGAAGACGTAAATCTGTATTTTTATGGGCATGCTTTTCAATCTATCATGATTTAGACTAAATCGGGATGGGTGCAATTTTCTTCGGAATCTATACTTTTGCCTACTTGCAAAATATGAGAGGAATGAATCGGGTATTATTTAGCGCAAACATGATCCATCTGTCGCAAGATCGGTTCAAAATATCACAATATCTATCCTATAATTATCGTTTCCTTCAGGTTATGCCTTCAATATTCAAGTATAATTCAGTTTAAAACAAACAGAAAAATTAGCACACAGCACATTGGCGATATTGATAATGGAACTCTTCTAGTGCAATAAATTTAATTGAACGCGGTTCATGTGCGTGTTGTAAATATATCTTGAGCAACATTTCTTTGAGTTGAAAATTTATCAATGGATTAAATGTGACCGTTGGACGAATGAGAAATTAGTTCGAACTTCATTTCATAAATTATTACTAGTATTATTGTTTTCCAAGAACTGAAAACTCTGACCCTCTTCGATAATAATATTTCAAAGTTTTTTTTTCTTACCATTATTTATCAAATGTGATATTTTCTTTAAGCTTAATCACTCTATATTGTATTACGCTCATGTCCCGTACTTTATGCGTACTTAAGTAAATAATATCGCATAATCGGTATGATAACTAATTATATCAAAGTAAAATAAAAAAATATAAAAAAAAGTAACAAAAGAATATACGGTATATAACTTGCTATACAAAATATAGTCTAATGAATGAATAATAATATATTATATGAAAAAAAATACTAAAATCGAAGATGTTAGCTTCTTTTATCTCTTGTAAATATTAGCATAAATTCTATCCTCCCATAAGATCTATATATACCAGCCTGCTGTATCATAAAACTATATATATGGCAATTGAAAAAAAAAAGAAAAAGAAATGAAGGTGAAAAAAAAGTAAAGAAATATATGAATACACATGTATTATGTATGTATATTGCTATTAAATTATTTATGTAGACTATACATGTATTCTATATTTTAATTTCAGCATATCACGTAATGAAAGTCATCAATGAAAGTAATAAAAATTAGAAGAATTCAAAGCATATCATTCCGTGCTATACTATAATAGCATTTATTTAAAACGGTTTGATGCATATTTAGTATTTATAAAAAAAAAAATTAAAAAAAATGTATCAGAAACAGGTAAATGCGATATTATAGTGAAAACAAAACAAAAAATGTTTAAGAATGTATGTAATTTATCTATTATGCCACTGTAACGTTGTTAAAAGCAGTTATTAAAACGTCATTGTTACCGAAGAATACTTTCTTGAATTTTATTTACAGCTATACGGATTTTTCAAACCCTCAATTACTGGGCTCCACTCTACTCGATTTTGAATACTCGAGGGGACCACTACAGCGTAATTCAACAAATTCTCCATACTCCAGAAATCATTCATATCTTACCCAAAGTTCATTACACATCGATAAGTCTCATTTTCTTTGGAGAGCAATCTTTCATCGTGTGAACGAGGGAAATTGTGAAAAAAAAATGTTGGACCAAGTTATCGGCAAAAGAAGTGACAAGATTGTCGCTAAATTTCGATAACTGACCATAACTTGTCACAGGATTTTTCTTTCTCAGTTTCCCTCATTCATATGACGGAGAATTGCTCTCCGAAGAAAATGAGACGTCGAGAGGTATAATTGGATCAACCGTGTGCTTGAAACCTTATGACAGGTTATTTTTTCAAAAAGCCCCCTTTTTCGATAATTCGTTGAATCACGCTGTACTGGTCCCCTTAAATTTTTCTCGAATATATCTGTGTACTTCAATTGAGATATAAAATTAATTGAAATGGCGACAGATTTACTTCTTGTACGTCGTTGAATGTGAATGTGAAACCAATATCGATGAGTTTCCGAGTCTCCTTTCTACATGAAGTTTGAAATAGAAGAATAGAAAAATGTGAATACATTTTTGCTGGATGTAAAAATAATCTAGTGTTTCATACCGTTTGAAATAACCCCGAAAAATTCTCAACACTTTATTTTTTCTCAAATTCGTTGGTCATCCGCTTTTCGTTCATGCATCACAAATAGCATGATTTTTCAGTTCGATGCGAAAGCACTCGAGTACAAAAATATTAACATTAAACGCGATTTTATGAGGCGATTAGGGCAACGAGAGAATTTCGATTTATAATTTTCACTCAAATCAAGACTTATACGGGTTACATTTCGGTATTACACTCTCTACTCGCTCAGTAAAATTGAACCTTCGTTAGCCACCACAGGTCGTAGAGTCAATACAGGTAGGTAAGCTTTAATCCTTGTGCCGATAGTTTCTGTGTAGTATATAACCAAGCGAAAGCTCCTAAGCAGCGTAAAGCTTTTCGAAGCCACCCCGAATCATGAATATTTAGTTACTTTACTTCAGGGTCACTGCATAGTTAACATGGAGAAGATTACAACTAGACGTGTAGCAATATTGGAATACTCGTTCGGTCTTAGTATAATCATCCTCTGAAGTCTTCGCGGCTCGTTTTACAAGTACCTAAAAGCTTCTGTCCAGACCGAAGTCCCAGGTATTGTGACGCCACGTGTCCATGGGACTCAGGTCTAATGAAAAACTTGAAAGGAGTGGTAGACCTCCCCTAAGCCTACGAGGGACCAGTGTCAACCTAACCCCATCAAAATGTAATAATATTTATATTAGGGCGCGGTTTGAAGGGTGGAGTAACAGAGTCCCAGTATCCCAGTGTCCCCTTCGAAGTTGGTACAGGTCTTCGACTATACTACAATAGTATAGGCTAGGGGAAAAGTATTGGAGGGAGATATTTTTCGGAATCGTAAAAATTTCTGTCGTTATCTCCCTGGGATATACTCCGATTATTACTTAGTGTCGTTTTTTTGTAAATAAAATTTTATCAAAATCAGTAATATCTCTTCAAATATAAAGCATTTTGGAAGAATTTTTATATGGTTTTTCGATCATTGTAATCAGTTTCTTTGTTTATGGATAAGAAAACAATGGGCGTGTTATGTATACCAAGTCTGCCTATAGGAATTTGTGACACTCGAGGGAAACCGTCGATTTATTCGCCCGAAGACCCCAAGCTTTGGTGTTGTAGTTGGCCAATGAGGCGGCTAATCGGATTACGAGCTTTTCGCACGGACTTACGTAGCACTCGACACACCGGGCACCCCGATCATGATACAACTTTGATATTATACGGCAGCATTTTGCACCAGTTTCTGTTCCCAAATCTTCTACAAATTTTCAGACGACACCAAAAAAAGAAACCAATTTTTTTTATTTTTTTTTTGGTCTTCAGAAAAATGACTGTTGTAGATTTTTTTATACTTTCCAACGTGAAAACATTCTAATGATCAATAAATTAACATCTTTCCGGTAGAGACGCTAAAGAAAAGTCCATTTTTGACGCCTGTTTTCCATCCATAAAGTGACACTTTATACAGCTGAGCTCGGGATTGCCTTAAAAAGTCTTTTTATGGCAGTTATCATATACAGCTCGAGCAGACCTCGACTGGGTATGCATGAAATGTAACTGTTATGTTACCAAAAACATAAACTTGCCCCAAAAACAGCTACTTTACGCTCATACCACATAAATATATATTTTTATACTTTTCATATACTTTATCATGTTACTCTGCGGTGAAACTTGATTATATTCAATGAAGTAGAGTTCAGGGAGTGAATAAAAAAAAATCAGCAGTAACGTCTACTGAGCATAAATGAGAATTTCAATTCCGTCAACATGGAAACAATTCTGGAAACTGATTTACGGCTTAATTGGTATCGAAGGTCAGAAGATAAAAAAGAAGAATATTGATTGAAGAGTACTGATTGATCATCAGAGAGAATAAGAGAAAGCGCAGGTACTTACATCGAATCACTGAAGTGCAGAAGTAATACGTACTCCTATGTAGAGAGAAGCAGGGCAAAATGGGCAATAAGTTAGAAAAAAGCTCCCTCTCGAAAATCACATTTTATAGTATATTAGCCCACGTTGTTTCAACATAAAAGGCGTGAGCAGATTGATATTCGATCATTCAAAGATACGAATGAAAATTATGAAAATATAAAATGGTTTTGAACTTTGAACTTCATAAATATCGCTGATTTTGTATTCTTTCAATGAACAGAATGTTGAACAACTACCAAAAGTAGGTTTCAAGAACAACTAAAATTTTAATCACTTCGTTTTATATTCTGTTTCATGTCACTTTTCTAAACGCATAAATGTCAGATAGCCAGATTTTTGTAGAATGCTTCGTTTTACCCCAGTGTTCCTCTGCCTCCCGAAAACGGGAGGAAACCTTTTTTCCTCAGATAAACCTTCCAAAGGGATTACTCGTGTATAGATACGATATACACGTTGGCAAACGAGGCTTGAAATCAGATTGGCAAAGGCTAGCGCATCAACCTACCTCAACTAGCTGTGGTTGTGGTTCGCGTGAAACGGGATTAACCCGCGTTCAACCCCCCTGGGTGAAGATTCGAAGGACGTAATGCTGACCACGCGCGATTAATGGGTGGAGACGGTGAAGGAGACGGTTAGTCCCTTCCACATCGAAACATCGGCTAGGTCGAATTACCAGACATGGAGAAGGGCAGCAATCGAGAGAATTTCAAGGATCAAATATCTCAATTTGATACACTTATTTTTTTTTCGTCATGCTTGGAAGTCAATGCAAGTCAGAAGTCACTTGAAATGGAATTACATCCCTTCATCAACTAAGCTCGAGGTAACTATTAGGTTCGAAAGTGGTCAGTGAGCCTTTGAAATTTCCACAACTCACGTGCAAAATGTAATTAAACTTATATTAAGCTGCCAAAGCAGAGAGATTATGCCGGGTAGAATAGAGGTATTAAAACCAACAGAGGGGATTCTGTGTAAGACTATTTGATACAACGGAACTCTGTCAATGACACATGACACGTGTGTCAAATCAGTTATTCCTTTGAATTCAATTTCATCTTCGTAATCTCGCAGAAAGGAGTGAATACTGTATTTAGTCGATTACTCGGTATTATTTTTGTGAAAAAAGAAAAACTTGCAGGTGCCCGATACACGCACCATGACCAGGGTTGGATTTGGGGTCGTGGTTTCAGGCTTGTCAGTCAGGTTAGAGAGGTTGGGGATCGTTGGCATGGTGACGCGCCCCCCAAAGTATTTATTTATTCACGCGTTTCGCCTCGGGGTTTCGCGAATCCCCCCCAACCCCCAAATTTCCAGTAATGTTGCTCTTTGTAATTACC
The DNA here is from genome assembly GCA_018420115.1 of Euura saliciscinereae. Taxonomy (NCBI): domain Eukaryota; kingdom Metazoa; phylum Arthropoda; class Insecta; order Hymenoptera; family Tenthredinidae; genus Euura; species Euura saliciscinereae. The sequence continues at coordinate 14,190 of JAFFZH010015191.1, read as the reverse complement.
AGAACAAGATTGGCATTGTTATCCCGAAGCGAACACAGGATAAGTAGAAAGAATATCCCCAGATGATGAGAAGAAAAATTGAAGGCTACAAAAAATCATTTCCTATTTATTTTTTGCAAACCTTAAAAAACCACCCCAGTAAAAACGAAATTCGCCAACGATAATCCCCAACGACTTAATCATTTACTTCCTTAGGTACCTTCCTATATGCCTACTCGGGTCTATTATATCTCGATTTGTCAGCAAAGCACGAAGGGGACTCGTTCGTTTCGACACAAGGGTGCTACGTCTGCTACGTGGCAGGGTGCGGGCGAGCTGGGGTCAGGAGGGGCGTGAATAAGATATGAATGGTCGCTGATGGGTTTCCGGATAATTGTGGATTTTCCTCGAAATAAGCGAGCCTTAGATGGCTTCGGCAGTCTTATAGGCTGGTTTAGTGGCCAGCCTGCTCCACTTCGAACTACGAATAAATGGATATCATGTAAAGTCTACCCTAATCATGTACAATTTCGAGTTTAGACGGGTTGGATGAAACCGAAGGCGAGATATTTAATCATGGCGAAGATACACACGGTTTTATTACCGTACCCTAGCTTTTAATTTCGTCCTGCAAACTGTTGCGGTGATTGAAGAAAATTGCGAAGTATGTTTACGTGCGGTGACGTGTTTAACACGCATTCATTTTCACTCGAGTACATATATGTATGGGCATACGTGTCACGCCTGAGGAGAGAACAGATGTAGCCGTCTCAACAGCTACCGACCGATGTTCACCCTTGCTGCCAATTTGTCACGTTCCTCCTCGACCGCCTCCGTGCCACGATAAGCTTGAATTTGATAAATCGTGCGATAGATGCAGGACATTGTCAGCCTCCTCCATAACCGCGCCCCGTACACAAAGAACCGCGGCTTTGTCACCACCGCCTCAGTCCACTATATTCGTCCTTGGTTCTGAGAGAGAAGCAGTTTTTTTCTGTATACTCCTCGTCGTCACATGCTTCATTGATTCCCGCGACATAAATTAACGCTGGTTGATTAAATCATTGAAGGGTATCATGAAATTCTTCAAATTATGCGGATAGAAGAATAATAGGTCGATCGATGTTAGAATCGTTTGGATCTGCTATGGAAAGTCGAGGAATGAAGCTCCGAAACCAAATTTTGGATTCCAAAAGACGAAAAATTCCCAACTCTCCAATTATTTAGAGCTTGTAAAGAACCCGTTTTCGAAAAGCAAAATCAAGGCTTTCTTTTTTAGGGATGTGCCGGATATCGTATAAATGATCCAATATTTTTTGGACCACTCCGTACCTTCCTCTGCTTTCTGGCATCGTGTGGTCAGATAGTTTTGACCGTGGGTCTCAACGTTTCTTATAGTTTATTGACAGAGACAACGGTATCCGTATATACACAGTGAGGAATAAAATCCCCAAAGACGAAGGGTCCTCTTGACCGTGTAAAGGCAGACCTTATAGGTAGAGGTTTGGCATCCTCGTCACAGGCCACTCTCAACCAGGCTCGCCTCCACCCTCCAGAAACAGTCTCTGGCGTGCTTTATCTCGTACACACCGTCGTGGTGTTCGTATTAGCCACCTCCTCGTAATGGGACTGAGGAGAAGGACGAAGACTGGATCGCCGAGGGTTCTGCTGAACTACACACTACAAGACGTGAAGAGAAAAGAGGAAAAAAAAATTACCACATCCTGGAACCTCGGCTCCCGGAACATGACCAGAAAATAAAAGCGATGAGAAGTCAATTTACTTTTACCTACCATAAAAAATCTTCACAAACTATTTCCTATCAAACACATTAAACGACCTTCCCATCTGCCATTAGATTGATGGGATGGTAATCAGCATGCCTCGTTAGCCGAACGTCCATAGGGTCGTTACAGCGTGATTGTCAAAGCGGAAGATCTCATGTGGCAGGACAAACGTTTCTGTTTTCGAAAGACTAGACGAAAGACTCGAAAAGTCGGGGAGAGGAAGATTGCCGGAAGAACTGTAGAACTATGGGTTCGAATGCGGAGCACAAACCCTTGGTAAACCTTGAGAAAAGAAGGGTATCGCGCCTGGGGGGGTGAAGGAGGTTAAAGCGTGAGGGTTGTGAGCGGGTCTCTCAGACAAAGGGCCGTTTGTAAAGTGGAACGGCGAGCATTGTGACGCCCTTCCCAGGGGATGACCGAATCCTCGACGGGAAACACTTTGGAACACGAAAAGGAAGTGCGCCTTGTTACAAATTTCCTGTCCCGTCCGTCTGCGACTCGCACAATTCGACCATTGCCTGGCCAGTAACGGCGGTAACCACTTAACAGGATCGCGGGCTCAGCGCCCGAGACCATTATCACTGAAGATTTAAGGAGACAGCTCATGAGAGCCTATTTCCTCTCGGTTCGTACACCTTACTTCGACTTCCTAATCGATTTCAACAACGACGATTTATGTATCGCGGTATTTGACGAGGGTGAAGTAACCTTCATTTTTATTCCGTACGAAAACCTGAAATATTTTCCGGCACTAATACGCCAATGACAGCCGTAATACAGATTGATGGTCATATGGCAAAACCACATTTTTCTACCGGTTTACAACACCCTCAGACTTGTCACGCTTCGGGCACGTAGTAAAACGAATCAGAAGCACGGAGAATATATATATATGTATAACACAATGAACGGTGTCGTAGTTTATTCTTGGAGAAAGGAACCTTCATCCCTTGGACGAAATGAAGACGTGTAGAGAAGCGTTAACTTTTTTACCGTCCACACGCACATCTTGGAGACTCGCGTCCTCCATCATCTTCGTAGTCTGTCGTGCAGGAGCCTATTCGCTTAAGGCGTTGCACTATAAAGTTATCCCATCTTATGAATAAAGTAGCGAGATGACACCACAGCACCAGTTCTCGGAACCCTCGTGCCGCGTTATTACCACTTCTTAGAGGGGTACCATGTTGCGTTATGGGTATCTGTGTGCACATAAAACCGCATTAGCACGTCCCCCATATGCTACGACTGGGACAATATATTTTAACTCCGTTTAGGGTGTCTGACGTTAGCCAGGGATAAGTTTACCAACTTTGCTCAAACCTGGGGATGTATACTGTGCTATGAAAATTGTCACTTTCTATTTTTCTTTTATTCTCGCTTCCAAGTTTTCGTCCTACAAATTCAAGCTAAGGGACGGAAAGGGGCGAAGGATTCATTGCTTAATTCGGGCACCACGATCTCTTAATAAAACCATTTACGAGCCTCGAGCCCTCGCAGCATCCACCTGATCCCTAAAGACTTAACGACCGGCATTTGGCAACCACGAAATCATCACAAACCGCGTGTCATGATTACGAAAAAGGCAAACGAGCCTCGTTCTGCATTTCCTTCCAAAGTGATACCTCCGAGGGATGTTTTCGATGTAGTCTTCAAAGTAACTGGAAATCGTGCGATAGAACCATCCCCGAGAAATGGGAACGAAAAGAATTCCGGCTTTTTATACGTGGGCAATTCGATCACGCGAAGAAAACGGAATGGCTTGATTAACTGACAACGCGTCGTTACACCGGCCACCCCAACCATCTAACCAACGGGCTACGGGTGGTAGGGGGATGGAGTAGAAGAATGGGATTGTGGCTGTAACTGTGGCCTGCGGGGATATAGCCCAGCCCCATATATACGTCTACGTATAGAATGAGAGAAAGAGGGTCCAACTCATGGGCATAAAAAGGGAAAAAGGGAAGGTGCCGTATTTTTTGCACGGTTGCGATCACGTCTGACGATTTTTCTTTCTTCTTTTTATTTTATATGCAATTTAATAGAACGCAATTCCCAAGACATTTCGACATCTTTTCCACTTTATTCAGATCGGTCCACGGCGAGGTAGGATATGAATTGGAGCTTCTAATAATCACTCGAAATATCGCGTCCATTGTTGATATTTTTTTTCCGAGTTATTTTAAATTTGTACCTATAATTATTGCACATATTATGGCACACATATCGTGGTCTTAGAGGTGGTTCGCCCTACATACCATCCTGAAAATAGCGGAAATTTCGGCTTCGAAGCCTGATGACATCTTTCAGAAAGTTGTTTTTTGATTTAGTACTTCATTTTTTCTGAAGTGGTATCTATTCGCAGTAGTTTCTCGAAAAAAAAATTCAATCATAAAGGATTTATTATATTGTGTTGTTATTCTTGCAGGGCAGAGAAATAGTGAAGATTAGGAATCTATTATTTTGAGATTTGAACTTGTGAGTACAGTAAGTCAAAATAGTGACTTCTGAGTTTACAAATGAAGTGAATATAGAGTTGATGACAAGAGATGAGCAAACTTTCAGGTTTTCAATGGACTAACTTTGAGAGTAAAATTTAGTAAGTTGAAAAGAATGGGTAAAAGAAATACAATTTATTTCTGAAAATGATAAAAAAAAGCGTTCACCTATACATTAAGTGGCCAGAAGAACCTAAAAAACGAGTCGTGACAGAAAAATAGTTCATTCAGATGGAAAGGAGGAGAAAACAACCCATGATACAAGTGTAATGACAATTTCAATTATTTCATTATTCGTAGCGCTTCGTAGCGCTAACATTGCACAGTAATCATTGAACAGGAATCAATTCACTAGAAATAAGGTACCTATAAAGAAATGTTGTAAAAACACCTCATGTACGTACCCTGAGGACAAGAATCGGCTGGAACTAGTGTCCGACCGAAACACGATTTTTAGCCGAAACCGAAACCGTAACCGAATATTCGGCTCCTCCTTAGTTTCGGCCGAAACCGAAACCGAAACCGAAACTTACGTAGTCAGGTCCAAATTTAGTTAAATTTTGATGTAACACGGAAATTTAGTGTTATTAGAAAACCCCTTTATTTTCGATTTTCGTAGATGTACTTTATTTTTATACTATAAAGAATAGTAACCAGTAGTACTTTAGACTTTTCACAGATATCACAAATAATCACATTAAATAAGTAGTCTTTTCAGAAAATAATTGTTACTAACTAACAGCCGTTCCGAACCAACCCGACAGTGCCCGACACGACACGAACACGAGTTTCGGCCGGGCCGAAGTTTCGGCCGATTTTGGCCGAAACCGAAACTGTGGCCGAAACCACCATTTTTGGCCGAAACTGGCCGAAACCGAAACCGAAACCGAATATTCGGTCGGACACTAGCTGGAACATATCACAACCTCTGGATCTTTGTCATATGGTACATCCCCGAATCCTCATGGTTATACGAGACAAGCTGATAGCATTATCTCCAGGTCCGCTAAAGTTAAATTTAAAAAATCTGAAGGAGATTGGTGCGGAGACTACGGCTTCTAGATTTTGCAGTTTCTCTGCGAATTCAACTGTAACTTTATAGCTTGATGATCCTCCGTGTACATCTGTGCACGAAGTGCATAAATAACAGCTGGCCAGTTAGTTTCCCAACTTGGGTATTCCGTACCGTGCGGGGAAGTTGATTACTCGTGCAGGAGTATAGCGTAGAATCTTCGCGTTTTGCTGGATAGAGCCAAAGAACTGTAGAATAGATACGGTTACAAGTACCATACCCGTGTTATTGCATCGCGAATGTTTCGCTAAACGAGCACCGCGTGTCAGATACTCGGATTTCTATTGCGTAACCGCACAGCTAGCTAACTCATTCCTCGGCTAAGCGATGCGATATACATAAATTCACTCAATAATCCCTCCGACTGTCCGTCGATCTACGTTTATCTGTTGTGCAGGCTATGTAATCACTGCAGAAACGAATTCTAGAGCAAATTATCGCGTCTGAAGGATCACGATTTCGCACTAGCTTGCAACCCTAAAACATCAAACGATGAAAATTCTAACACAGTATATCGGTAAAATCCACTTAATTTCTTCCAGTCAGAAGTTTTACCGGCATATTTCGTATCTCGACCCTTTATTGGAAAATGTTGCATTATTTTTATGGTTTTTCAGAACGTGCTGTGAATTTAGGATCCAATTTTTCGCGTGCTTTACAGTTTTTCCAGACATTTTTCCATAAATCGTGATGCAAATAAAATTTAACTTCCACGCAGCTGAGTGCCCGCGTACGTCACGTTAACTGGTTTGCCTTAAGCTCTATTGAAAATAAAGCTAATCTTGTTTGCAACCAGTTTGCTCTAAGTGGATTAAGTCTATGGGCACCCGAAGACGAGGTATTCTTTGCGTATCGCGCGTAAGACTGTATTACAGTAAATCTCACCTTTTTTTCACCAAAAATCAGATTATTTTCCTCCATCTTTCAATTCACACTCATCGACACGTGTTTATGAGCCAGATTTTGGCCAGTATTTGCCGATCGACGAGTGAAAGTAGAGAACAAAAGACAATTTGTATATCTGGAGACGTTGGTCATAAGCAGTTTGGAAATTTCGATGATTTCCATACGCGCATCACATACCGATACCTTCTGCCTTCGAGCGAAGGCACGACAGGCTTTAGTCTCTGTAAATAGAGTGTTACGTATTCACGATGGCGAACCACCTTCCCATACATATTTAACGTCATGCTTCGACTTGTGCCAGACTTTAGAGCGCGACCTATGACCCTGTTCCATGCTCTTCTAGCGTTTTACATTGTAGTATCCACATTCTACACCATGGGAATTGAACTTGAGTCTTGACGAATTGTTGTAAGGATAGGAAATGTGCTGCGGTGGAAGAATAATCCTTGTCTTAACAATTGTCCCTTTAACTATTTTCACCCCCCGAAGCCCTGAGGCCCCTGACGCTTTTGGTATTGTCATTCAAATGCCCCGTTGCGAGGGTCCAGGAAGGAAGAAGGGCTTTATAATTTCCGCCCACCCGCCGTCAGCCGGGACCCCCAGCTTCGACGCCCCCACAGCCCCCGTAATCCACAGACTGAAAGCCTCGTTTAATATTTATGATTTATTTCGGTTTAATTTGACGCGGCAAACGAGACACCCGGCAGGATTTATCGAGAACCCGGATTTTTGAAACTCTGAGGAAAAACTTTTAATGCGACTAAGCGGCCGTATAGGTGCTGTCAGGATTTTAGATTATTCAAGATTCTGATGGGTATTTTACGTGCTCGTGCTGCTGGGTGCGAGAAAAGTATTATAATAACTTTCTTGCTAAATATCTAACGGGAGTTCGTTCATCATATGATTCGACTTTCCCTGAACAAAAGTCAAGTGAAACTGTCTCCCGATGAATTATGCATGACTATCGACCTCGTATTTATTATAGCAAATAAAACGGAAAATTAGTCGGGCAAACTGTAAAAGTCATGCACACGCAATTGATAGTAAACTTCATGATTGTGTAGTTTTCATAGTTCCATGATTCCATGGTTCCGTGGTTTTCGTGACTTCGTGGTTTCCATGGTCCATATAGGTTCCATAGTTTTGCTGGTTCCATGATTCCGTAATTTTCATGGTTTCCATAGTTTTCGTGGTTCCATGTTTCTCATGGTTCTTGCAATTTTCACTGCTTTCACGTGTTTCAAGGTATTTGCGTTTTTCATGGTTCCCACGTACGGTTTTGATGGTGTTGACGGTTTCACGGTCGTCTATTGAAAGCCACTTTGGTTCCATCGTTGACGATTCTTTTCCATTCCCGAAGGAAGGAGGGTTGGGAAAGAATCTGTCACCTAATTTTCTTGACAGAAGATAAATTTTCCTGTCAATTCAAGTAATTTGGTCACTACACCAAACAATGCTGGACGGTATTGGTTTCGCGAAGTCAGGGGTTCTCTCTTACCACGGTTTCCATGTAGGACATTATGGCTGAGAATTAAGCTCCATCCATCAGTGTCTGTCGGAGGGACCCCTGCACCGCCCAAATCTACTTCTATTTCTTTTCTTCTCGTTTCTATCATCCGTTTCCTCCCTTCTTCTCGATGTCTGGTTCAATCTAGCTCACGATCTTTTCCGATTGTGTCTCAGATTGGCAGCGATCCACCCAAGCTACACTCCCGCCAAACGATCTTAGCGACACCGAGACCGTGACGTAACGACAAAAATGAAAAACTGCACAGATTTCGAAACCATGTTCCCTCCAAAAAAATCCTTGGCTCATCCGGGTCTCTAATAATGTAACCGACGTAATGCACTGGTATAACGATGAAGAGGGGAGCCTTCGCGCAGAGGGGTTTCAACCGTGCAATATCGCGGCTGCTCTGTGTACGTGGTTTATTAAAGCGTGAGATAATTACGTAATAAAATCGGTTCATGGATTAACTGAATCAACCCAGTTGCATCCACTACGATTGTTGCGTTATAACCCAGACAAGTAATTTCTCTGAGTTCGATTACCAGTTGACCGTGCAGCTTTCACTGAACTTTTCACTTCAACTTTTTTACACTCTTACGTCACGAACGTTGATGAAATTCGGAAATATCCAATTGATTTAAGCCTCTGAATTTTGGAATGATTAAAAGTGATTTAAGACCAGACTGTAGCTGAAGAAAAAAGGCAATCAACCCGCAGCATTGCTTAGTGAAGAAATCGCCCGTGGTGCTACCGAATGTCACGTTTTTTTTCACTGTCTTTTCACGCGCCTACGTAACCGCGGTGATATCATAGTCCGTCGTGTGCATGTCTAAATAGGAAATGGATGAGTTTCGCTTTGATGTATCACACGGTGATTTGCTGAAGGATATTTTTTCTTTGTTTTTAGTGGCTATATATCACGGAAGTATGCGATTGAATAGGACGAGGGGGTCTGGACCAGTCCGAGATCCGACTCCACGAATAAGTCACGCTTCCACAATTACCACGACCGTTAATTACCCTCGGTTATTATATCCTCAAAAGTTAAAACCGTTGCAAATCTTTCATAGCTTCCGGGGGTTAATTATACGGGCTAGAACATTAACTCTCGTAATTGAGATTTATTTACACAATGGTTCGGGCTCCCGCGATACTGTACCAAACGCAATAACGTTACGGAGGGGTGCGTTATGCAGTGATGTAACGATACAATCGACGACGAATGAATTATTTTGTAAATCGATACATGCATAAAACAATTATTTCTGTACTATATTCACTAACAATTCGACGAAAGTCCATCAGGCAGGACTTAACTTTTTGTCTTCTGTGAGGAAAATGTAATAACCTGCACTCGATGAAAACGCAACTATCCGTCAATTTGACGTTTATTAAGAGCCATAAGACATAAGTCATGATTTCATTTGGAAATAAAACAAAGTCTGGCTTAATCCAAGATCCACGGAGGCCAACGAGACCTTGGGGATTTTGGAAGCTTACCTCGTCAGAACTTGCCGCCCCAGTATCAACGACGTTACGTTAGAGGTCGTGGATCTATGTTACTATGTTGGCTCGAAACCAAGGGAGAAATGTGATCTGTGTTCCGCCGGGGCTAGAGATTGGTGAAATTCTGGGTCGATTACTTTTTAATTTCACTTACACACTTTCTGTCAATCATGCTCGTTGTTAACGGAGCGCCTGGTCCAAGAAAGGAATTGAATCAACGGGGAGACGATTTTTAACGGAGGGTTCATTCTCTTCTGACTATGAGAAGTGTGGGAAAAGCTGCAGGTGTGGTAGATTTACATCGACCCCGGGTCACGGGAAACCGCGATTCATCGTCCGATGCGTTTTCCTTGAAGTAATAAACTGGAAGTTTGTTCATGCGGAGCCTTTTTTCACTCCGAAAAGCACCAACAGTCGAGAAGCTTGTGGCTCATTCGGTAATATCGTTGTATACTCGGATGATTCTGATATGTTGATAATGTGCCCTATACTAAACCCGTCCCTAACTAATTTCACAACTAATGTACGTAAGCATAGGTGACCCTGTGTTATACGTATTTCACAATACCGATATCGTAACTCGGTCCATCCAGCATTTACTGAACCCACGTAACTTGAGAATCGTATATTACGAGGACCCCCAATGGACTCGTATCAATTGAATAATTATCGCTCTAATTAGACAGTACGCATAATATTCATCCTGCAGAATACAAACAGAGATAAATGAGCGCGTCAATTTATTGAATACACAATCATCAGCACAGGAAAATTACCCAATCAAGCTGATCACATTGCAGAAAAAATGCCTCCTTCACACCCAACGACGGACTATTTTTTTTTAAATTAGTCCTAATTTGTTTCAGAGGGATGGCGAGATTCGGTTCTGGGGGCCCCACGTCGACTCCTGGTCTCTCTGGGCAGCTTTTCGAGGACCGCTTCACCGTGCCCAGGGGTAAGTAATAAAAATAACATCATTCACAGAAATTATAGGTCAGTTTCTTCCTTCATCAGTTCTGCGGTAGTCAAGGAAACGAGGTCTGCTTTAACAAGAACTCGGTGAAACCTTTCCACATTTCCCCAGGTTCTCATCTTCAATAACTCTGTATGCGTCTTCGCTCATACTTTGAGGAAAATTTCATTATAACCGTCTGAAATTCTCACCCCGACGTTATTCGAGCCATGTGTGTGTAGACGAGCTCAGCGGGGTTCCTGGGGTCAGGGAGGTCAGGGGGTTAGAGGGCTGGGCTGAAACTCGCGAAAACCCTCGGATCCTTGGAAGCTTGAAAGTTGTGCGTCGCTAAAGCCGGAGTCAACGCTAAGGCAAACTAACTTTCAGCCCCCATCGAACACTTTATATCGTTCGAGTTTCATATGACGGTGAGGGGTTCCGTCCTTTTTTATCCCAATGCCAAATGTTTAGCTTTTCTCTTTTCGCACAAGATTTTATTTCCTTTTTTCTTCATTTCAAGCCAAAGGCGAAGGATCAAAGACTTTTTGAACATGAATAATCGAATACTGCGTAGAATTTTTTGGAGGAACGAATAACGTGAAGTAACGAAAAATATAGATTGGCTAGAATCTCCTAGAATCAGAGATTCAACCCTGAAGCGAAACTATTTCGGAACTGACATTTGGAAATATCTTTCTGCCCAAAGGCGACGGTCCCCTTTTCGCCGAACATAAATTTGCATATACATCAAGTCCAGTTATGCCCCGGGGAACGAGGGCGATAATCCGGGTTGGTATCATAAAGCCATAACGAAAATAGAAAATAAGCATATGCATAGGAAGTTGGTACTAGTTTGAAACTGTTCTGCGGCTGAATTTGATCTCGAGCCGCAAACTGCTACAGACGTTGCGGAATTCTTCTTACGCAGGTTAATCAAACACGGCTTGATGAACAACGCGTTCACTTGTTCTAACCGAACGCCTCTAGGGCATCCCCATCGTTTCGACCCCCATCGAGCCGACATAATCTAATCCAACTCAATCTAACTCGAGTTCGTGGTCCAGGGTCTTGGTCTGCGGGGCTCGAGGCAGTCCACGATTCGTTTTACAAACCCGTTCGTCAAATACCGGGTAGCAGCGTCATGATTCAACGATAAATAAGGCAATATCTCGAATTCTGATAGCGGCTAATTTATTTATGAAACGAAGGGTGGACTCGCATGAGTCACGTGCCATCTGCCGAGTTTGTTCATTATGATAGATGATTTGCTATCACAACACAGCGGGTGTGGTATAGCCGTTACGAATGATGACGATTAGTTTTCGAAATTTCCATGTATTTTTATTTTCATCCAATTATCGTGGGAGTATTGAAAAGTTTTCTCTTTCCTGCTGTGAGCTAATCACTAATGGACCAGAGTTCAAATGGTTTTAGGGTTACACCGGTGTGTATAAACTTCCAATGGCGTACAGACGCTTTGAAGTTTCCCGTTTACTCATCCCTGAACGATACTTACAGAAGGGTGACGAGCTTATACCAAGCTTCAGATCACAGCCAAAGTAGAACGTGCGTGTAATTACAGATATGCGATAGGACCCATTAATTAATTACACGACAGGGGAAAAAACCCGGTTTCTTCGTCATCCAGTTTCGTAAATTACTCTCGAAGATCCTGATTTACCGTACATTTATATATCGAGGAAACATGTGTGTACATCCTATGCACACATAGACGTATGCGCACGTGTTTACAAGACGGACACAGATAGATTCTGGAGGATAAACCCAGTCGACAAGAAGTTGGGACCATAGATTTGAGTTTCAGGTCACGCAAGAGCCAATATTGATCGTAGGAATTCTTTTTTTTCCCTCTATTTCCTAGATGGATCTTTAGCTTGAGATAAAATCTGGTGGCAGGTATATTTACGTGGGTAGATATCGGTCGGTCTTTCATCAGGTTAATGTTAGTCCTGACCTAATTTCATCATCGAGGGTTAATTAATATCGCGGAGGTGCAGGAGACAGATACCATTGTCGTTATTCAATCTTCCTACGTGATCCTGGGGCCGAAACCAACTCACAAATACATGCTATCAACATTATCTAACGAATAGTAATAACAAGCGGTGATGCGATAACAAGAGTGAAAAGTGTGTCAGGACTAATATTAGCCTACGATTTAACATCATTCTCCTTTTTCATCGAATCGCTTTGGCTGCAGGGTCGTGAGTTGGCAGACCTTTTTTTTGTATAGTAGAATCCTTGTAACTCATTTTCAATAACGCTGACATATTATCCACGAAGAACATTGTTTCTGCAAATGTAATTTCGGCGGAAACCGGTTCAATTTACACCATTAGGAATCCGATACCGAAACAGAAAGAATTCACTTCATTTCAGTATCGAATTTCTTCCCATTAATTCTTATTTCGTTGCCATTATACCGTCTTCGCAACAGCAATGACCAAGAAAAGCAAGATTTTGGCTTTTACACAAATTCTCTTTGTCTCTATTCATAACTTCTATTCCTCGAATGTGAAAGACATCGGATTATGATAATTCGAGACACTCGCGGAGATAAAGGAAGTACGAAATTCATAAGCACCGAACTTCAGGTGGATAAAAATGCCTAAAACCAAACACTCCACCGTCATTATGAGCTCCAACAAACCACAAAAGTACATCGCGACACAATATTCTCTACTTTAAAGAGGAAGATTCAAGATACAGGATAGAGCTTATCCGGTTCACCTACACGCAGCAATCTCGAAACACCTGTCACAGAGAAAATGCTAACTTCAGCACACAATGTTTCATGGTCAGAAGTTTAACATGGTTTCTGAAAATTCCAAAGACGCGAGACCACTCGCGAGTTCTGAATCCTGGAGTAATCAGTGGATGGTCTAAAGCTATTTCGAGCTTCGTATCAAACAAATTGGTACCTGGCTCTTCGATTGATAGTTTTTCAAGAATCTAAACGAAACTTTATCACATCTGTTAGAACATTAGTCCTCCATTATTCAACCTTACGTTACATTATCATCGAAGAGGTATCGAAAAAAAATCGATCACCAGTTCCTTAACGTCTGGAAAAAAAGTTTCATTCCAACAATTTTTCAATTGAAAAAATCGTTTAGATCTACAGATATTGAAATATTGAAATAAATCTAGTGAGATCTACGTAGATCTAATTTGGATGTGACTGTCATTTTCGGGAATGAATAAAAAGAACGTTGATTAATTGTAGAACTGATGAAAAAATACTTTACAGAACAAATTTAATTGGTAAATAGAACGCTCGTCCTTCGGATTACTAAACCTGTATCTCACTAGCTGAGCTAAGGCGCTTTCTGAACAAATGTGCATTCCTGGCATACCGGTACAATCAGTTTAAGAGAGAGACTTAAACACTAATTCTAAATACGATATCAGAACTACTCAGTTCAGCTAAATACGATATCAACGTTGTGCTGCGATTATCAGATCCACTTATCTCGGATCCACCTAGATCTAGAGTCTATCTATCGGTACCTGGGTGGATAGACATGCATAGATCTAGCAAGCATGAACATTCTAACGTGATGTTAGATCAATTCAAAGCTCCGATCGACCAAAATGCTCGGAGACCTAGGAAGATCTGCGATTTCCCGCAATTTAGATTCAAATTAGATCCGAACTATTTTTCCACGGATATGCGTATCCTTTTTTTAAGAGCACACTAGCAATTCGAAGAACCAACCAGATATTTCCAAAATTATGAATCCTTCAGTAATTTCAAGAAAAAAATAACGAATGTGTTTGAAATTGTGTCGAGCTCGTCTGCTCAACGATAGCATTTCCAGCCCAATACTCGCTGCCCTGGCACATTAAGGATGTATAGGCTATACAATCTCAACCAAAAGTGAGTCTCGTCGTCAATATTGAGTACTTCGAGATGAGATAAAAATCGGAAAAAAATCAACCACAATCAAGATGATAAGAGT
>JAFFZH010015190.1:8598-34787 GCA_018420115.1 Euura saliciscinereae | reverse complement strand
ATAATAATAATAATAATAATAATAATAATAATAATAATAATAATAATGTGTCAGTCAAATCTTGAGTTCTTTCACTCTAGTGAATTGATATATATCGTCTCAATTTTCCGGGCCTCAAGATTTCCGACTGTACGATCAAATTCCGTTGATTATCTCTCGAGCATAAAAAGTCTGAAGATTCCGATACCCCCCTGAATATTATTTTGTCTCCGTTCTCAGTATTCCGATCGTATTTCCCCATCTCGTCGCTGCCCATGCCCGCGAGGTCTGTATCTGATGTGAAATTTAAAACTCTCGGTGCTTGAATATCCGCGGATGTAACAGCTAAAGAATAAGAAAGCGAGTGGGCCAATTTTACGGTATTGCTTCCTGCGTGGATGATATCGGCGACATGTAGTACCAAGAGATCTTAAATTGGGTCTTGAAGGCGTCTCTGAGGGGAACTCGAGATCCTCCCCTATCGAGAAGTACATAATCCTGGAGGCCTAATAACATATTCCTCGAGGGACCGCGCGACGAACGAGCAGGTGGAGCGAGATACGCGGTGGCCAGGACTAGGGGTGGCTCTAGCCAGCTCGATCTACACCAGCGTCTCGCACGATCGCCTGCCACTTCTGCCTCTCTCCTGTCTTGTCTCGGAGCAAGACCCTCCTCGTCCTGGTCCACGTCCTCCGCTCGCAGATCCAATTTCGTCCATTCCTCGATTTGGGATCGATCCAGAAAACTAGTGCGCGGTATGAGAGAATTGACTGGATTTCAACGTTTAATCGTTTTTGGTAATATATAGCGTGCGGAAAGTAGCCGGCGCATGCGCGAGATCGTGAATTATCTACTTTGCGAACTGGAACTCAGACGAACGAAACATTGAAAGCTTCTCCTATGACGTGCCTATAATGTCTTTTTTACGGCAAAGGCATTAAAAAGTCACTTTTTGACGCCTGTTTTCGTTCCGGCAAGTGGTACTTTATACCGCTAAGTTCAAAGTTGCGGTATAAAGTCTTTATTCCGCAACTTTGATGCGCAGTTCGAAGAGCGCATGTCAAAGTTGCGGAATAAAGTCTTTATACCGCAGGTTACCCCCTCTCTACTACCTTTTACAGCAGTTCCTATACGCAGTTCGTGCGGAACTCAACTGGCGTCAAAGTGACTATTGATGCCTTTTCCGTAAAAAATATTGTATGGGGCGCGCGCAGAAAGTAACTGTTCGGCAAGGTTATGTTTTCAGTACTCGCCGTTGGTTTTACCTGGCGAGCCGAAAAACAGTTACTTTCTGCGCATGCCACATAAATATCTATATTGGATATGCTGGATATCCATGGAATGTCCAGAATAGTCCTATGGATGGCCGTTTAATTATATGCTATGAATCCCCAAAACGTTCTGAGGATGTTTTGATTTTATATCCATAGGACATTTTGAGAGGCTATCGTGAGGACTTTTGATTTTTTTTTTTTTTAGTTTTCATTCGATCGGTCCTTCGTTTATCGATCCCCGAATTGGATGATTCATCGATATCCCAAAAAATCGCAGGGATATTTCATATATTGTGGATATTTGTCGGACCTACATGGGATTATCCAGTGGATATCGTGTGTTGTGTGGATATTTTCACGAAATTTAGATTTTTGGGCCTCGTCATCTGATTTCAACTGAATTTAGCACTTTTGGGTGTGTAGGTGAAAAATAGAACAATAGAATTAAACGTAAGAAAAACGATTTTTTTGGTTCTTATTGACCTGTCCAAAAATCGACCTTCTGTTTCAGCGAAAGGGTTATTTTTTATTCTAGCACTCGTTTCTTCGAAAAGTTTGTTATACGATAATTAATATTCTGAGAGATAAAAAAACATCGATTTTCAAAATATAACGATCTGTCATATTTCCGAATTCAAAAATGACGAAAGTGTCATAACTTCGAATATTCAGAAACTCTAAAAAAACATGATAACGAATTTGAAATATTCGAAGAGTGAAACCTTATTATATAGGAAGGCAAAAATAGCGAAAATCGCAATCCTCTGCGAAACTGTAATTTATCTTCGAGAATCAATCAAAATCGCGTCTCTACGATCAAAGCCCGGTCTGGATAATCAGGAAAAGCAGCCCTTATTGAAAATTCCGATGTCAAATGATGAAAAGGATCGCGAAAAACAAGATCGACGATTTTGGCAGTCCCATTTTGACAGACAGTTTCGCTTGAAAAAAATCATACTTTTTTTAACTTTCGTCGCATTCGCCATTTGTAGATTTGACCTCTTGTGGCTTCTGAACCGTTGATATTCTGACACATTTGATATTTTCCAGGTTCTCAGTTTTCCCCCAATGTGAAAATTTATCTTCTCTATTAATCGGTTTTGAACTTTTTGAAATCCTAATTTTCTTTTTTATATATTTTGGCTTTTCCTTTATATGACCCGTTCTGCATTTTGAAAACTCGTGAATTTCACCTTAATTCGACATTAGAGCCGTTCGTCTATTATCTGGTCTTTTGGATTCTTTTGGTAGCTCTGACTCATTACCTCCCACACGGAACACATTCCAAAAATATACGTATACTAGACGTAATATTTTAGACGTTATACGTCTGATTTACGTAATTTGAAGGTATAGTTTTTGGATATGATAGGGCTTTATGTCCAACAATTATACGTATATGAAATGAAGATGAGACGATTGTTCCAACGTACAGTATACAGATTTTAGACGTGTATGGCACCACTTTTGTACGTATATATTACGTTTCTTTGTATACGCAGTATACAGATTTAATGCATGTACGTTTACTGAACCAATGTGATACGTATCCAATATTGACCATACGTATACGAAACCAATGCTGAACGTATGTGGAAAGCATTTTGGACGTTTAATACACGTTGAATATACGTAATTTAAAATCCTAAGGAATCGAAAAAAAAGTATTTTATAGAATAGATTGATTTTTTACTTTTTACCGGCTATTTTATCGTGTTTCAGGTTATCATAACTTATATTTTAGTACGCATGATACTTAAAACGCATTTTGAGATCGTTTAAATTTTTTCGCTTCTCTAAGACCTAGCCGTGGTTTGAACCCGGAACGCTCGCCGCTGTTCGTATTACTAGTCGCGCGCCCTAGCCACTACGCTATACCCCCGCTTGACTAATATTGCAACGTTTCGATATATGATGTCACTGGGGATACGGATGAATTCAGAAATCTAGATTGGCTCAACTTTGCTGGAATATCCTTGCGACCGAACTCGTCCACTGTATGTACCTTACTTCTTGTTGAAACGCCAAAGACGGACATAGTGACACAGTATCATTGGAACTAACAAATAATTCTCGAACTTCTGCTGTACGTATACCATACGTAGAATGGCAATGCGGCGAAATGTGCATTCATACTAACTAAATTAATACGTCTGATTTACGTATACGAAGCGTCGAAATCAGGTGAGTTTTCAGACCGTCTACTATATGCATCATGTACATCGTGTATAGCAGAAATGCTTAACTTATAATGGTATCGGACGCGACCGAAACATTACAAACGATATACGTACATACGTATAACGTACGATTGACGGGTAAGCGGTAGCTAGGTTGCCTCGACCTACTGAACTAATAGTAGAAATTAGGATCGTTTGCGGACCATCCGCTGTTCGTATATATTTCGTATTACTTCGGTTACGTCCGAAACTAAGGTAATCCTCTGCTGTACGTATAACGTACGTGTGAATGGAAGCGGGACCTGGATGCGTTCCAGTCCACTAAATCAGTCTGTTATTAGTTTACGTATACGAAACATCGAAACCGGGCAAGTTTGCAGGCCGTTTGTTGTACGTATGTCTTTCATATCAGTTTTATTGCATCCGCAGCGCGAAGATACGTACTTTCGCTTCACGTATAACGTACGTATAAGGAAAGAGCGGTCGCTATGTGCGTTGCGGCCTACTGAACTAATACGTCTGATGTACGTATACTTAATGTTAGAATCAGAGAATTTACACTACGTCAATCGTACGTATGCGATACGTATGCGAAATATATCTTTCGTATAGCTCAACTTGCTACCAATACGAAAATCACACCTTTGCTTTATGTTTATCGTACGTAAATCGAAGGCTTTTAAAAGATCTAATTCGGCAACCTAACTGATACGTCTTTCGGATGTATAGTAAGCAGTCGTAAAGCATTGTTTTGAGTGACGAGAAAAATACGTACATAATGCGTATAGGCTATGTTTCTCGAAACACTCAAATAATCACCAATTCTGTACGTCGATGATACACATAAAATAGGTTCAATAATTGTGGTAATACCGTACACAATATAGACGTAACTCATATGTATATGTGATACGTGAAAAACAGCTTCGGAATTTACATAAATAATACATGTATGATACGTATATACTTTGTATAGAAAATATGTCTTGATTGTATACATCGTGTATACATATAACGTACGTATCTTTTTAGCTGTATACGTAGTCAGACGTAAGAACGTATTTCATACGTAAAATCCACGAAGTGTTCCGTGTGGGCTATAATTACACCTATTGTATTTATGGATATCGCCTGATTTTCTTAACATAACCTCTAAAAAAGACGGAGGTAAGGGTTGCGTTGCATTTATTCATCAATAATATAGATTTATCAAGAGAATTTTCAGTAGCTGTTTCTGCTGGCTCACAGGTTCTTTTCTTTCCCCCAATAGATGCATTAATATAAATTGAGGAGCGATGTTTTCTTTTTTTCATGGATGTAGGCGAGATCGACCCTTAATCACGAGTTGACCGATGCGATTCGTACGTGCAGAACGATAACCGATACGAGAATAAGCCTCAAAGGCATCGGTTCGTTGGAGAAAAATAGGGATAGGGGGGGACGGAACCACAGACTCTTTTCATCCGTGAAGGATTTTGATAAACCTTTCGAAACACTTCATGCGTGGAGTGAAGTCCGTTCAACCAACGTTTCTTTAAACGATGATCAATTTTTTTTCGTGATTCTCGTGGATGGATCACGAAACGAATTAATCATGCTACCACGCATGTGCATTAAAAATAAGTAAAAGTGAGGTTAGAACCCCATGAAAACGGCGTCCACCGCTAGGGGCAGCACTTTCTTGGTTTATTTCACCGTACTGGTTACGAGAGTCTTTTTTTCCTCCTGTGAAAGTTTTTTTCCCCGATCAAAAAACTGTGACTTCCATAAGAGCAGAAAAAAACACGAGTTTTTAATGCGTGTGTGGTAGAAACGATATTTTTTCATTTCGCATTCGCGGTTTGAATTACCGTAGGAATACTCGAGTTCTACTCGAACTAATAAATCCTGGTATCGACTAATTTGGTTACGTGCAGTTCCCAGCGGGATGGTGGGTCCAGGTCTTCCCAGCCTTGACTGTTGAAATTCGCTCTTCGAACCCCTCCCTCATTCCCCGGGCGTTAGCATTTTAATGAATTTCACCTCCCCGGAATCGAGTATCCGCTTCGACGCCATATTGTTTCGAATTAATGGCTTTTTTTCCTGAGGATTTGTAGATACGAGTGAACATTAAAAACTTCGTGAATGTCCTACATGAGTTACACCTCAAATTTTCTTCTCAGGTGGGGAAAAATGTACAATGTGATGATAGAAAGTTGCTCGGTAATTTTGTCGAAAAACGATTTTTTAACTTTTGATCTTCAGTTTCATTCGCTTTTTTTCCGCATTTTTCGCATGAATATTGAAAAAAAAATAATAAAATTCAATAATTCAAAGACTTCAAGAGAGACAAGAAGAGACTTTATTGGCACGAGGGGCCTTAAAAACAGCAGAACAGATATTTTTACAACATTTTTGTAAAAAAAAACAAGCCGGTTTGGGCTGACTATGAGCCAGCCTTCGAACTTCCCGTTATTTATTTTGTTCTCGGCTGTTTTGAAATTTGCAAATATGACCTCAGATTTTTTTATCAGCGATTCAAGAAACCTTCGAGTACCAATTTCCGTAAGATTTCGACTGTTTTTAGTGTTTTTCCCAGCAAATTGAATTCGCCATTTTGAATTTCGCAAATCTGACTTCAGATTCGTGATCAGAGACCCAAAAAACCTACGAGTACTAAGTTTCATCCAAATTCAAATGTATTTTAGTTTTTTAGCAACGTATCGAATACGCCAAATCAAAATTTTGCAAAACTGACTTCAGATTCGTGATGACCGATTGAAAAAATCATATCGTATCAAATTTCATCCAAATCCGTTGATTCGATCTCAAGATATCGTCATTTTTGTTGTGTTTTTTTAGAATTTTGTTATTCGAATAGTTCAAAAAGTACTAATCCGATCAAAGCCAAAATCTAATCAGTTCTGAGTTAAGAAAAGCCCCGTCGATTGAGCCCTATTTGATCAAAATCCGCGAACTCGTTCTCGAGATATCGCGCACACAAAAATGTGGTCAGATGCACACACACATACACACACCCAGACGTCAAGCTGAAAATAGTCGGAGGTGATTCTTTGGACCTCGAAACGTGGAGATTTAGTGAAAACTCAACTTTTCATTTTCGGGTTGATTACAATAACTTCCTTTTTACTCTGAAAACAGAGAAACGGGAAGTTAAAAAAGTGGCTGTCCACAATTCACCCCAGTGGTCAATCTTCACCACCCTATATACCCCGCGCAATATGTGTCACCTGAAAACGGTTTGCAGACTTCAGGACAGTTTTGGGTTGAGGAGAAAAATCCTGCCCTTCGGGATATCAAATCTAATATGATATGAACATCGTCTGAAGATGTAGAGGTTAGGTACATGGTGATGTGTACATGGATATAGGAGGGGTTCATATTACGTTGTATTATTAAAGACCAGAAGCTCCCTCGCGGCTCTCTTGTCCCGTGCAATATTCATTCGCGACATTCCATTCCATTCAGCACATTTTTATTCCTAGTATTTCACATGCTGCGGGCAATTTGAAGAGAATCTCTTTTGAAAGCGTTACAACACTATACAGGTTGAAAAAAATGGGAAGGATGGAAAAGGAGAGGATAAAGAATAAAGTAAAGTAAAAATTGTGTAAAGGCATTAGGCAGCCGGATGAAATGAAGTTAATATCTACCCTAAAAAGCAAAAAAAAAAGAGGAAAGCTCTGTTTCATCAGAAGAGTGGTTTTTCTTTTATCATAAACAACACTTTTCGCCATTCAATCCCCCTTTTTTTATTACCAGTAACCGAAAAATTTCTCGGATCTTCTTTTACATGAAATTTTTTGATCCCATTTTTCCTCAATTCCATCTGAATCGAATTTTGAATAATTTCTTGTACTTCGGAGAAAAGTACTAAATTTTCTTTTTCACCACATAGAAATTTCTCATATCATAGAGTTATAAGACATTTATGTCAATATAAAAACAGAATTACTTAAAATTTCAGTGGATTGTTGAATCACAATTTTTCTTCCACCATGTGGCATTTAATTCTATATTGCTGCTGCCTTTCAAACCATGATTTTATCTTTTGATGTTGTGGGCTTTTTGGTCGGGTCACGCGACCAAGTCCCTAGCGTTTTTATTTCTACTGTATCACTACACATGATACTCCTATAGACATGCGTTCGTACAATTTAGATTTGTGTACATATCAGTTGGTTTCGTTCACGGTATTCACAGATCGATGTAGATCTCGTTAGTGAAAAGAAAAAAATACATAGAGGTGCATAAAAACGAAGTAGAAACGCCGAGGTTGTTCGTTACGCGTCCGCATTTCCTCCCTTAATTTCATTTTTCATTCTAATTTTTGCTCTTTTTTTGACGTGATAAGCGGCAATTCTACATATAACCAAGCGAGGGTTTCAATATTTAATGAAAAAAATATAATTTCCCTTCAACACGACAACCTCAATGAACCACAGGCACACGATCATACACACCCGAAAATATTACCAGGAGAAAACGTAGCCTACATTTTTCGCTTCTAACTTGGTAGAGCTGAACTCTGCATAAAATATCCCTAGGATCGCTCCATGTCTGCTTATAGCAGGAGTTCAAACACGTTGTTGATGCAGAGGAAATGCTTCATCCCTCATGAAACCGTCAACAGGGTTTAAGTAATTAGTTCAAAATCCCTAGGCAGTCCCGTGCAATTCCCTATGGGATAATAAATGCGGTGAAGACGTTGAGGCTCACGTTTAACTCTTCCATGTACCCCTCAAAATATAAACAGAAGATAACAGACTGATTTTTTCATTTCTAATGTAGTAGAACTGCATTCTGCACAGAATTCCTAGAAAATCTCACAGAATTCCCTAGAAGATAAAAAATGTTGTGGAGACATTTACCGAGGTCAACATTTTATCATTCTGTACAGATCGAGTGTCACATACACAGTGATCGACGAATCACATACACACGATTTATCCCAAAAAATCAACAGAAGATAACAGACTCTGAATTTTTCGTTTTTAATTTGGTAGAACTGCACCCTACACAAAATATCCCTAGGATCTTTTCAGAAGCGTTGGAAAAAGACTGTTATCCCCAGTTTGAAGCCATCAACAGGGATGAATTAATTTGAGCGTAAAACTGGGGATTATAATCCCTAGACAATCTCACGTAATTCCCTAGAAGATAAAATATGGTATGAAGACATTCAGGTCAATATTTTACCATTTTGTACAGATCGACGAGCCACATATACACTATCTAACCCAAAAGAATCACCAGAAGATAACAGACTGATTTTTTAGTTCCCAGTTTGGTAGAACTGCGCCCTGCGCAAAATGTCTCTAGGATATCTTCCGACACGTTAGAAAAAGACTGTCATCCCCAGTTTGGAACCATCAACAGCGTTGAATTAATTTGAGCGTAAAACTGGGGATTAAAATCCCTAGACAATCTCACGTAATTCCCTAGAAGATAAAATCTGTTATGAAGACATTCGGGTCAATATTTCATCATTCTGTACAGATCGACTCTCATCCCGAAAAATTACCAGAAGATGAAGACCTGATTCTTTCGTTTTTAATTTGGTGGTACTGCATCCTACACAAAATTCCCTAGGATCTTTTCGGAAGCGTTGCAAAAAGACTGTATTAACCGGCCTAGTTTGAAGCCATCAAAAGGGTTGAATTAATTTGAGCTTAGAACTGGGGGAGGGAAATCCCTAGACAATCTCACTAAATTTCCTAGAAGATACAAAAATTCGGCACAGACATTCAGGTCAATATGTCATCAGTCTGTACAGATTGACGGGCCACATGCACACAATTCGTTCCAAAAAATCACCAGAAGATAACAGACTCTGAATTTCTCGTTTTCAATTTGGCGGTACTGCATCCTACACGAAATGTCCCTAGGATCTTCGCACCTTCCATCGTTTCGAGAGTTCAGGCGCGTAGACAGAATACTGCCATCCCGATTCCAGAGCCGTCAACAGGGTTTGAGTAATTCGAGCCTGTAACCCGTAGGTTCAAAATCCCTAGACAGTCTTGCGGAACTCCCTAGGATATAATAAACGCGGTAAAGACGTTGAGGTTAATATTTAATCTTACCATTGGGGTTGTCACGTCCTATCCGATCCGCAGAGAGTCGGACGAGTGTTGAATGTTGCCGTGGGGAGTTACGTCAGGACCTGGACCCGGGTCTCCGGTCGACGGCGCTCTCGGGTCGTCCAAAGCTCCGCGCTACTTACATTAGATAATCGCTACGCGACCTGAATCGTGAAGACCAAACGATTTTTTTTCTCTCAACCTTTTTTCTCCTCTCCTCCGTCTCATGGTTGCGTTTTATTCCGCAGACTCCGAGCGATATGTCTGCCAGCAACGCGCTACCCTCCCGAAAAAAACCATTCCAAACGATTACCCAAGCTGGCTGGTTGGCTGGGCGATGCGATGTGCGGGTCGTTACAACGTTCCGCGTTTTCCTATGTGTAACACTGACACCACTGGCTCATTTGTCATCTCTACACGGTACGAGTACCGCTGGGGATGCCCCTCCTCGAGGTCACACCAGGAGAACTCGAATTTATGGACCGATGAACATCTAGCTTCGAAAATCGCGCTAATTCGATCACCCAGTGTGCCAGGGTCACAGCCGTTCAATCACCTTGACAAACGATTCCTGAATCGATCTTGAAAAAGCGACTATGGACATGGGAAGGGTTCGCAAGGCTCTGTAATGTCGAGTGTTTCACAAATGTCGTTTTGAAAGGGGTTGACCAAGGGAAATATTGAACGACAATAGTTCGCTCAGGACATTCGTCGAGCCCTTGGATCAGGACTTTGAGGATGTAGTTCGGGTTGAAGAAGGCCCAAAATAATGGGATTTTCAAAAAACTACTAAATACATTCATCCTATCAATATCTGCAAAGATCCAATCCGAATCTGGTTTTGAAAGTGTTCTAATCAGGGACCAACGGTGATAGTCTGTAAAAATGATCCAATTGCACAGCTCAGAATGATAAGTGTCACAAAAAGTCAAGAGTGATGAGAAACTTGGAACTTGTCATCAGGCCAAACTAACATCAACTATAAAACGATATGAGTCTACTTGGATTACTATTTTTCTGGAGTTCTCAATTGATATGCAGCCTTTTACAAATCTTTGATTATCTCAAAAAACATTTTTCACCTACTTTTCAGATTTCAAAATGTAACTGACGATGAAATATTTATCACATTAACTTCTAGTTTCACAGATATCTTCTTTGATACATTATGATCAATTCCACGTAAGGTTTTTCAGGTCTGATCACTGAATCCAGGTGAATCACTTTCATATTTATGAGAAAATAACAAAAAAAAAGACAAAAAAGTGCCTTTTTGGGGGACATGATTGTTTCAAAATTCATTTCTGAGAACTTTTTCACTGTACAACGATTCCGCACGTGAATCTACTCTTCTTTCCATTCTGATTTACAAAAAAAATTGAGATTGCTGTAACTCAAGTTCTTCATCGCCAGTACCAATTCCAGCAGAGGGTTCTTCGGAGGCCTTTCGGGTGCATCGCATCAAATTTTCAGCCTATGTGAATTTTATATATTCTTTTTTTTTTAGTTTCGAGTGTAAAAACTTGTGAGAAAAAGTTTGCATCAGTAAGATGTGTAGAAACGAGAAAGAGCAAAATCACTTTTTCCGTTCTCGAGGTAACCTTGTAAAATTTGTTAAAATTTTAGAATTCAAGGTGCACGTGTCCCGTTGAGGCCGTGTATCGTAGATATCCCGGAGGTTATTTTTTTTCCATATTTTTGTTTTACTCCCGTACATATCGCGAGCAATAAACAGAGGCCATAAATTTTAGTGGGCGATATGCGAAAGCCCGGTACAGCTGGGTTCTGCAGTGTTAAAATTTCTATACCGCACGGTATAACTTTGTCACAATACATGTACATAACACTCTGGAAGGTAATTTCGGACACACAAAGGAGACACAAAGTGTTCCGGCATGCGCTGATTACAGCGATAAACCCTTTTGTTCTTTACTAAGTGCTTACGCAAAAATATATACATATATATTTCACCGCTAATCAACACTCCCCCCCCTCCCCAAAATTAAACACGCTCCAGGGCGTCACGTGTTCAAGGCACCGAAGAGTCAAATTCGCCAGCCTCCATGTCCCCCGTTGAAAATGAATTCCAAAAAAGGAATGGAATTCGGAAGAGCTTAAAATTAAAATTAAAATTAAAATTAAAAGAGAGGGAAGAAGGAGGGCAGTAACAAATAGGCGTCATCGAGACTCCTGGAAGTAACATATCCGCGCGTCAGGTTGCGGTGGGGACTGTTTCCATCCCCCCCTGTGTTTTAATGTCTGGTGTTTTCCCGCAAACATAAATATCAGGAGATAGGGTGGGGCGCGGTGGCGAGCGGGTAACAATCACCCCTTGTAATTACCTGCTAGACGCGAAGTAATTAAGGGACTATGCCAGCGCGCACCTAACGTAAGATTTGTCGTAATTTCAACCGCTGTTAAATCCCGGGTGCACCCTTGCCCTCGGAAACTCTGTAACAGAGGGTAAGTGACCAAAATTTTTTTCGTCTCCTCCCCCCCTGAGTCCCTCGAAGGACAAAATTTTTCCGAGCTCGAGGATACGGCGAAAAAATATTCGCCGAGTGCAGGGGGGTCATCGAGACCCACTCGAAGAGGCGCTGCTCCCAGGACCTCTTCAGGGTCTGGTTGAATTCGCGAATTATTCGCCGCAGGGTATCCCTGAGTTACCTCGACAAGGTCGAAGCCCCTTCAATCCACCCACGATTCACTTTTCTCTCTCTCTCTCTCTCTGTCTTTCTTATTCTTTGATTTTTATCCTCCTGCAGAGGTACAACAAAAAATATCCTTCCGCCATCCTGCGGAGGGAGAGAAGCCAGACCAAGCAGCTACCGTCGCCCTAATTATATATAAGCAGCAGAGCAACCCTCGTTTTTTTGATAAATCGTTAACCGTGCCTACTTTCAGAGGGGTAAATGACGTGCATTTTTAATAGTCAATTTTAAACATAGGTACGTGGGTTGTGTGAAACGAGGTCAAAGATTTCGCAACGTGGAATTTAGAGCCTCATGGAGACGTTGGAAGCTCTTACTTCCGGAGCAACGTGACGCTGGGGAATCTGAACAGTTCTGAGTTCCGGATTATACCTACGTAAGACTCTGGGCCGGTGTTACAGAGTTTTGGTGCCAGTTTAAACTCGGGTTCGTCTCAGAAACAGGCCAGAATACAAGTGACCGAATTATAATAACTGTGGACAGGAGCGGAATCCTGAAATTATCCCAATTAGGTAAACCTCAACAAACGGTTGGGCCAAAAAGCTCTCGAAAAGCTATGGACTTAGCCCCGAGGAGCTAGATTGCACCGTTGATTAGAAGAAAACATCAAGTCTAAAGCGTGTAATGGAAGTTTACTATCATTTGCTGCACGAAAATGTTCATTTCTGGATCGGGTACTCTGAGAAGAAGAAATAAGTTGACGAGTAGATTGGCTATGATCTAGCGTGAGGATTTCCCTACATTTTCAAAATGAGTTAAATGGCGGTGAGAAAACACGAAAAGAAAAACCTCTTCAATGAACATTTTGCGTGTACTACACGGTATAATTCATCTCCTTGGAAAACCTGAAAGTCCTTAAAATCTCAGAGAATTATGTTGGAATATGCCAAATGCAAAATAGAAAATTTTCCACGGTGTCGATCTCCTTGGAAAACCTGGAGGCCGTGAAAATCTCAGGGAAATTTTATGCTCCTGGAATATTCCGGAATTCTCCGGGAATTACACTGAAAAAAAATTCTAGTTATAGTTACCTCTCATACATATGGGTCAAATATGACATAAACTATTTTTGACACTAAACAAAACTATAATATAGTATTCTCAACTATAATTTCAGTTTGATTGACTATTTTCATGGTCCTATCGATCATAAAATGCGACAACAATATGATTTTTCTCAGTGTATAGATTCTATCTCTGAAGATGCAAAATTCAAAATACAAAATACGAATTAAAGGGCAGAAACTATAAAAAAAATGGCACAACTGACATGAAGTCAGAATATCTTACATGAAGGCAGCAGAATCAAGACTCACATTATCTTACATGAATTCGGCAAACTGTATCGAAAGAGGATTAAATTCCACCTACTTTTCGAACAAGAGACAAGAACGAGAAGAGAAAGAGCTGCTAATCAAGAAACTAATGAAAAAATCGCAAAAATCGTGACCAAATTTCGAGTCAATCGTTCCAGTAGTTTTACAAATTCACCTGATTACCAGTGAGGTTTGGGACTTTTACGGCGGCAGCTACTACAACGTAATTTCCTCACACGCGTTGTTAAAATTTCTCACTGAACATGACTCAGAGTATAAACTACCATGTGGCTCAAGATGAAAGTAGTTTCATTCGATAACGATCTTTCTCCAAAAACGAACTCAAAACTATAGTCTGACAGTGAAATCAGTCAATTTTTGGGCGTCAATGGCAGGAGTCTTTTCTCGATTGACTTGAAGAAGATGTGAACAGTATTTCAGCAGAATCTTTCCAGTGATCGTCAAAAAGATCGCGAAAACAAAAAGTGCGGTGAAATGAAGAAAAAAGGAAAAAGAACAGTACGTCACCTTTAAAGTTTTGGCACTCTAATGAGCTATGTGAAAGAGAGATTAGCGCGGTATCTGCAGCGTAGAAGCCTATCTCACTAACACAGATACACCGAGTGTTGATCGCACGAAATCAGAGATTGGCGGCCAACGTGGGGCCCCTTTCTGATTCCGTGACCCGCAAGGGGGGGTGAAAGGGGAAAAGTTAGCAGTAGGCATGAGTTCGGTATAGATAATACAAAATTTGGTGCAGGGTGACGGGGGACGGAAGGAAATTCGAAAAAACAAACCGAGCATAAATCGGTTCGTGCGGAATCGGAGTGGGAGTTCGGTTTCCGCGCGATTTAATAATCCCCATCCCCCATTTCCTGCACCATTGGAAGCTGCCTCGCGATTTCTCTCTCTCGGTTTTCCATCCCTCCGTCTCTATTTTGTCTCTCGTTACAACCACCCCTGGTCCTCTCTCGGGCGAAGGAGCCTGCTGAAGCTTCCCTTGATTGGACCATCTCCTCCGGGTTCCCCCGCGCGCGTTTCGCCGGAATACACTACATCATAAAATACTTTTGTGTGTTGGGTAGTCCGCAATCATCGCGCCCCGTAAAGTTCACCGAAATGCTACGCGCTCACTCGAACCGAGAGAGAAGAAGAAGAAGAAAACGTAGATAGAGACCTATGGACTAGATCCTGGGGTTTATGGCCCCGAAACAAACGGTGCCCTCCTTATTAATTAGAACCGACCCTCTCGCTGCACTATGATATACTTTTTCCGAAATCACATAGGGGAGGGTGGCAGAAAAAAAAATGGAACACCTCAAGGAAAAATCGATCCAAACCGACGTTTGAAAAATGTTTCAACTTCAATCAATGATCAATCTTTTATTGGTTTTCAACTTTTTTTTCAAGGGGGCGACGATGCCAATTAAATTCACCAGCGAACCGTCAATTAGTCTCACTTGAATTATTTCTGCATCGGTTTTGGCAGAATGCCGTAGGTACTACATATAATAGCAATCGATGGAAGCTTGGGGCGTCTCCGATTTCCTCTTGAGTGAACACCGACCGTGGGGCCAAGAATGGGTCCAGTGAAGAAGTTACCCCGCGGGTGACATCGGGGCTGTTGAGACAGTGACACATACTCGAAACCACGGGTCGTATATATCTCGGTGATTTCATAGATTAACCACGAAGGAGTCTCGAGGAAACTACGACGCCGCTACCCTCGCTTCCGTCCGGACCTTTTTCGGAGGGGGGGGCCCCCCCGCCAAGTCTGTCGGCTCTTCCGGCAAAGGCCAAGAATTATTAGCGGTTATTACGCGTGGAAGACGTCGAGGATCAGGAAGTGCCTTAATGTCGCCTCGGTATTAAGGAACCGCCTTAATGACCCTTCTTTCACACTATTTTTACGATACTTCATCACGATGACTCTGAATATTTGAAAATATCACCCCCTCCCGGAATTTTTCAATCAAGATGGCGAGAAATTAAAAAAGTAGACGATTGGTAAGGGATCGAAAAATTGACTTTCTTAAAAATCGCTTGTCGTAAGGTCTTCAGGCACACGGTTGATCCGATTCCGTCTCTCGACGTCTCATTTTCTTCGGCGAGCAATCCTTCATCGTGTGAATGAGGGAAATTGAGAAAAAATTTTTTTGGACCAAGTTATCAGCAAAAGAGTGACTAGATTGTCGCTAAATCTCGTTAACTGACCATAACTCATCACAGGATTTTTTTTTCTCAATTTCCCTCATTCACACGATGAAGGATTACTCTACGAAGAAAATGAGACGTCGAAAGACGGAATCGGATCAACCGTGTGCCTGAAGACCTAACGACAAGTGATTCTTGAAAAAGTCAATTTTGCTTAATCACGTTGTACTGGTCCCCTTAACCGCGTGATCAGGGTGCTGTCGTCTATATTTGTCTAATTCTAATCCAAACACTTGCTGCTGTTGAAGAGTGGTTGTGAGAGAGATACGCAGATAGAGTGTGATAGAGCAGAGCAACGGCCTGCCATGCCAACTTTCCCGGTGTGTCATACGAAAACTGCGTAGTTGAACACGTGGAGATCTGGATGCTGTACCACACACGGGACAAAACCAGGATGAATATAGACACGCGATCTACGCACTTAGAGACGCATGCCTCGATTACGAGGGTTCTCTGCTGAGCTGCGACAAAGAAGTTTCCGCGACGACTGTCAAAATCATCCAACTTTCACCATTTTCGCATGTCCCGATCTCGTTTCCATCATTTCGCCAGTATTTTCTCATCATAGAGCAGAAACAGGGGGAAATGAATTGACGAGAGGGTCGGTAGCAGGCCGAGGGTGGAACGAATCGAGAGCCAGCTCGTGCTCTCGAGGCTCTTCGCGAGCAGAGTTCACGAACAATAAACGAGCCCTTCGTGTTCTGCACGGTTTGAATGAGCGCGGAAACCGGGTGTCTAGTGCTTTTAATCCACGGTCGAATGTTCAACGTTCAACGTCATCGAGTCTTTTCATGGATTCGAGTAGCAGCAATACTTCTGCTTGACCGATAAGAGCGACGATTATTATCCACTGCAACCCTCGGGGGGTCAGATAATATCTGTAACTTAATGAATTTTTTAACGACGTTCCATTTTTTTTTCTTCTTCTTCTTCTCGAAGAAGCCCGCAGGCGTTTTTACACAATGATACATTCAAGCTCACCCAACGTTCCGGAAAATTTTCTAAAGTGGACGGGTTCATTGTAGCCTGTGAAAGAACCGCAACGACATTTTCCTTCAAGGGGGTGCGCACAACGAAAAATGATGTCCCTAGCTTTCAAGATCTGAAATAACTTCGTGAAGGATCGAGAAAAACGAAATAGACAAACGAAAAGTACATGAATCAAGCTTCATTAAAAAAAAAGGATTCCAATTTATCCTAAAAATTGTGGCAGTGAAGCTCGAATATAAACTGTGACCCAGATTTCTGCAAAACCGTTTGACCGATCGATTAGAAATTTATAAACTATATTCATATCGGTATTATCCAACTGCTGACATCATAGTTTCTGGATCAGAACTTTCATTTTCGAATTAAATAGGCAAAAAAAGATTCTGAAAATGACAAAAAAACGTCAATTTCGATATTCAGACGGAATTTAAATCTACCAAAAAACTGTTCTGCAAAATTTTAAGTGGGTACAACAGACTGTGGTTACCGTTTTTATGCTGTGTCTGAAGGCCACGATTTTCGAGATAAATTGAACGCTTTTTTCCCCCCCAAACGAAGCTTATTTCGCATAGTGCGGTTTCCCTCAATTTTTCCCAAAGTCATATCATATATTCTGAATGCCAAGTAGGCATTTTTGGTAATAAATCCGATGAAATGATGCGTGTTCCTTTCGTGCATATCTCTGTTAATGTACCCTCTTGAAATTTGTAAAGTTCGTCAGCCGATTGACCCCCGATCCATTAAGGATGCATAGGCCATACAATCTCAACCAAAAGTGAGTCTCGTCGTCAATATTGAGTACTTCGAGATGAGATAAAAATCGGAAAAAAATCAACCACAATCAAGATGATAAGAGTATTCATTTTCAATAATAATAATGTCCAAAAGTTATCAACAAATTGTTTAAAAAAATCATTGTTTAACAAATTTCCTGGTGACGTTATTTTTTTTCATGTCAAATGAATTCGTTAATCTTTCCGAATACACGTGAATTTTTTCAGAATTTTGTCACTTTTTTTAAATTTCCGTTTTCGGAAATTTCTAAAGGCTGTATTTACAAAACTATTAGTTCCACGCTCCGGAAACTTCGGAATTGTAATCTACATCATTTCCACAATAACATATCCAAAATTCAGATTTTTTTTTCTCCATTTTTCAAAATCAAAAACGGAAATTTAAAAAAAGTGATAAAATTCTGAAAAAATTCACGTGTATTCGAAAAGATTAAAGAATTCATTTGACATGAAAAAAAAATAAAGTCACCAGGAAATTTGTTAAACAATAATTTTTTTAAACAACTTGTTGATAACTTTTGGGCATTATTATTATTGAAAATGAATACTCTTATCATCTCGATCGTGGTCAATTTTTTTCCAATTTTTATCTCATCTCGAAGTACTCAATATTGACGAGGAGACTCACTTTTGGTTGAGATTGTATGGCCTATAGATCCTTAATTATTCCTCTCACGATGAGGGAAAGAGAGAGCGAGAGCGGGGTCGTGTCTGGTCCAAATTGCTCCTAATTGACGTAACGCAATTAATATAATGATCTTAATGATTGGCCCTGCAGGGTTAATAATCCCCCGGATTATTAATCACGCTCGACACTGCAGCTGAGAGAGAGTGCTCTCCAATTTTACAACACTCGTTCTTCGACCATGAGAAAGGATGAAAATATTTCTGAATCAGAGCCACCCTTGAACAGAGTTTTTCTCACTTTCAATAGAAGACGAGACCACGGGAATAAATAAACGGAGAGCAATCCCTCTATGATTTTCTATGCAGAACTCACTCCACACACACACACACACAATGAAGAATAACCACTCGTCTAATCTGAATGGCATTTCATGTCTGTCTCTCGTTATAAAGGAAGAAGAAGAAGAAGAAGAGTCCTCTTTCACTCCGATATTCCTTTCAGGATCTATCCCGCATCGTCTCAAGGGTCCTGAGTTTCAATACATCCAAGATCTGGACCAGTAAGAAAAAAAAAACAAAAATTCAGATCCCTCGAAGAGAGTGACAGCCGTCAGGATCTCTTAGGGTGTTCGATAAAAAGCGTAAAAAACAATAAAAAAAAATCGATGATCGAAACAGACTCGCTTGAATGTGTTACGTGTGTTACAAATGTTGCCAGTGAACTTATTCGCGATTAGGCATCGAGCCAATTCGGATCCGTGTTGTCTTAAATCGAGACGGGGAATCCCCGATTACTCAACCGGGATTCGAACCGAATAAAGTGGCTAAACACGCGAATATGACAAAATATTAGATGGCATCGATTCGTCATCCGTGATTCTGAGTGTAATTTTGCTCGAAGAATCGCATCAGTCTAATGGGAGAATCCGAGGTTTTTGGAAAGGGGGAGGGAAAGAAAAAAACACCAGCACGCGTGGAGGAAAACTAATGCTATTATTACCGTGACAAAACGTCAAGCTGAAACTCATGACGCTTGAGCAAGTGGTTATCCGTCAACTGGTGTTGGCTCTACCCTCTATTTCGCGGAGCTTCTCCCCATGGTCACGTTGCGAAAATAAACGGGGAATCTTTCGGAACTGTGACACGTCTTATATAGTTTATTATTTAGTTGATCAACCAGCCATTTTCGTTTTTCTGTTTTTAGTAGTAGGACCAGACCAGAATTTTTTTTAGTCACGGAATTCTGAACTCAAGTCAGTTGATAAATTTCCAATAGAAAATTTCTGACCCAGAATAAAAAAGCAGCATCTTGATTGTGAAAAAAATTGAAGACTGAACTTGAGGGAGAAAATTACTTATTTTGAGCTCATTTGATTTTCGACTTCCGCGGTTTCAATTCAAGACGTCAAACGTTGAAACTTTCCGAAAATTTGTAGCTTTTACATTCCTTGAATTGATTTGAAAAACTTTGAAAATGAGCAAATTTTTGGTACTTTTCTTCGGTTCTTCTGCTTGAAATAGTCGAAAATTAACTTTTCTTTCACATATTGTTTACAAACGGTTCCAAAATTTTGCAAATTTGACCTCAAAGCTACATCGAAGGGAAAATCTGATCAGTTCTGAGTTTGGAAAATCCACGTCGATTGAGTCCAATCTGATAAATTTGGAAACAGAGGAACATGAAGTTGCGGAAATCAGAAGAAAAATCACCGAATGACGGCGATTTTTCACTCAACTTCAATTATCTTGATGAAATTTGTTCTTTCTTCACATATATGTGGCCTAAAATGAATCCTTAGATCCAATCTCGTAACACCATGTCAACTCGTATCGTCTCCCCTACAAGAGCAAGAACGAAGACGGTATCTCGTTACTCTCTCAAACCTTCCGGTCCCCTGGCTCTAAAGTTCATGATGTAGGTACTTTTGACCCTTTGGCCCAGTTATTTTTCTCCGAGCTTATCTCTCCTCCGAAGGCCCCGGGCCGTACCTGACAGCGATATTCACCTAGCCAGCAATCCTCGTCGGGGTTAATACCATCGGTGCCTGCCATAAAACGAGAAACCAAGAGCTGGCTGGCTGGCTGCAGGACCAATAACAATAAAAGGTTCTAATCTTCATAAAGCGTGTCCCCCTCTGATCCGTTTCCCCGCCCGTGTACCATACCCACCCTGCTACCCTGCTGGTGCAGCTATCGTACAGAATCGAGCACGCGTTATCCACGGACACGGGGTATCGCCACCCTCCTGCTAGAGAGGGAAGAGGAAGAGGAAAGATATTATACTCGAGACCTGGACCCATAGAAATCAAGGGATGACGGTGGCTTCGTAATTGCTGGAGGGTGAGTGCGGACCGTGTGCCACTGTCAGCTGTTTCCATATTATCCGGTAATACACTGGTCGGGGTCGGAGGGGGGCGTCGACGATAACGCCAAATGACCCGAGAATCCATAGAGCTAGACGAACAGCCGCGGTGAAAATCGGCAATAATCCCGATCGTAAAAACGGAGCTGTCACGTCGCACTGACGGAAGCTGCGCGCCGAGAAACCGCAGGGATAAAAATCGTTTCTTCGATAATGAATCCCCGGTTCGGTTAAACTGCTTCGATTATTGGGGAGCCATTTTTAAATCCCAAGAGAGCTTTTCTATGACCAATCGTGAGAAGATCGGTTGAACTATTCGTGGGGTGCAGATTCGGTCATTTAGAATATTTTAAAGTCTGATTGAAGTGCGGGGTAGAATATTTTTATACTTTTTATATCTGACGTACGATTCGAATGAAATGAAATTTTGATTGATGTTTGAGATATGACGTCACTCGTGCTAATTGAGAGAAATGGACAAAATAATGATTGATTCTTTAAAACTATGTCGAAATCGTTAACTTTCATTGATACGATGCAGTGAACAGACTAAAATTTGATACTTGAAAAATATGATTTCGATTATATGAAAATTGAACAAAAAAATAAAGCTTCGAAATCTTGTAAAACTTTTGAAAAATCGTTCCAAATCTCTAGAATATAATTTTGAATCTTCATGATCTGAAAATTTTAAACAATTCCTCAAAATGATTTTCATGAATCTAAGTAAAAATCTTGTGAGAAAAAAACGTCTTTATTGAATCTACTAACGATAAAACCTCTAAAATCATGTTTGAAGTGATTTGAAGATTTGAAAACTCAAAAAAGTCTATGTCTAAAAGTCTATATATAATTCAATTTCAAATTCAGTGGCTCTTTTCAAATCGGTAACAAATTGTCTAAATCCACAAAACTCTAGAATCTCTGTAAAAATCTGTTGAAAAAACCTTCAAAAATCGATTAAAAAAAATTTCAAAACTGAATTTCAAGAATCTCCGTAAAAAATCTGTTTAAAAAACCTTCAAAAATCGTTTAAAATTTTTTTCGAAACGCTCCAAAACTAAATCTCTAGAATCTCTGTAAAAATCTGTTTAAAAAACCTTCAAAAATCGATTAAAATTTTTTTCAAAACGCTCCAAAACTAAATCTCTCGAATCTTTGTAAAAATCTGTTGAATAAAACTTAGAAAACCGATTTAAAAAGTCTTTCAAAACGCCCGAAAGCTGAATCTCTAGAATCTCCGTAAAAATCTGTTGAAAAACCTTCGAAAATCGATTTGAAAAATCTTTCAAAACGCTTTTTAATTGTTAATTTCAACGAAAAAGAGAAGAAAAAAATCACAACATGGCTACTTGTCATTTGACAAAAGAGAAATTGTGATCGTTGCCATTCTAGATGGCTCATCGTCAGCCCCCGTCCAAGGAAGAAACACTGGGGCGTTTTAATCGTTGATTCTTTTTTTTTGTCACCCTTACAAGGGAACGTCTGTTTCCACTGCAGTCCCTGGACCGCATTTAGCTGTAACAGCAGCTCGTCACCTACTTATTTTTCAATTAGCCCCCGCGATTAATCACAGCCCTCCTTTTTTCAAACCCGAAAACTTGACGTTTAAGAACCGATTAGATTCCGCGGGGGACGCAATTACTTTTTAATTAAGATCGAACGCACCGTCCTGGTTACGCCGCGGAACCGGGACTCGTATTCTACCCGGTTTCGAGTTCCCCTTGTCCCTTCGAAACCTTCCCAGTCTCTTGCTGAGGATGATCCATACACACCTGTATCAAACTTCTAAACTCCCGTAGATCCAACTCACTCGACTCACCCCTGGGGGAGATGGACCGTCTTGCCCCTCTCCTTATCACATCAATTTACCTCCACGGTGACTAACTAATAATAAACTCCTCAGAAATATACCTCTTAATATGTATATATCGTACCTTGAATTAATGAAATTAATTAACGCTAATAATTAATCACGAATCTTGACAACTCGTCGGTATAAGGTACAAACTTTACACTTAACTCGGAAAAAACTTTTTTACAACTTCACAAAGTAAATTATCTACCGTGAACTTCTTTCGTTCTTGCTTCACTTCAGTTTGCATCAATTTGTAAAAAATTTAAAAAACAAGAATCAGGAACATTTTTCACCTATGCTTACAAAATGGGTGAACCCTGAAACTTCAATGCTTCTAAAATTCTGCACACAACTCGACAGACTTGAGTACAGAAATTTTCCTTGAAGAAATTAAGCTTTGGTATTTTTTTTCCAAAATTATTCGACTCAAAAATGTTTGCCCTTAATTTTTTCCTTTCACACAGAATTATACATGAATGTAGGGTCTTCTTTCTACATTTTTTTTGTTTCTGCTCTATTTAAGATTCCGAATGAACCCCGTGAATCGAATTGGACAGAATTTAGAGACAAGATCAAATTTTTCAAAATGAAACATGTTTACTTTTAGTTACAAAATGGCGAAACAAAATTTTTTGAATTCTTGTGACAACTAGTCAGACTTCAGTACAGAAATTTTCCTTGGAGAAATTAAGCTTCGGTATCTTTTTTTTTCCAAAATTATTCGACTCAAAAATGTTTGCCCTTGATTTTTTCCTTTCACACAGAATTAGATATGAATCTAAGGGCTTCTTTCTACGTTTTTTTTTTTTGTTTCTGCTCTATTTAAGATTCCGAATGAACCCCGTGCATCGAATTGGACAGAATTGAGAGACAAGATCAAATTCTCCAAAATGAAACATGTTTACTTTTAGTTCCAAAATGGCGAAACAAAATTTTTTAAATTCTTGAGACAACTAGACAGACTTCAGTACAGAAATTTTCCTTGAAGAAATTATAAGCTTCGGTATCTTTTTTTTCCAAAATTATTCGACTCAAAAATGTTTGCCCTTAATTTTTTCCTTTCACACAGAATTAGACATGAATCTAGGGTCTTCTTTCTACATTTTTTTTGTTTCTGCTCTATTTAAGATTCCGAGTGAACCCCGTGCATCGAATTGGACAGAATTTAGACACAAGATCAAATTCTCCAAAATTCTCCAAAATGAAACATGTTTACTTTCAGTTCCAAAATGGCGTGAAAAATCTTTTAAAATACTCGGAACAACTCGACAGACTTGAGTAAAGAAATTTTCCTTGAGGAAATAAGGCTTCAGAATATTTTCCGAATCATTAGACCCAGAAAATGTTTCTCCTTTCACACAGAAGAAATAAATCTGTGTTCTTGTTTCGGCGTATTTATTTATTTTTTTATTCATTCCATCCAGTCAGGAAGATTAAACGTCACCGTAACCTTTGAGCCTGCGATTATCTCCCACCGACTGAATAGCGGAGAGCTGGATTTGGGCCGGCGTTCAAGAGCATGTAGGCTTAATAGCCGAGGGACATGAAAAGAGAGGCTAATATACGAAGACCAGAACACAATGAGGCACCTAGTGGCGCACGGTGATCCTGGGGGTCCTGGAATCGTGACGTTGTACTTCGTCAATGAGCCTCGACGCGTGTCCAAAGGTGAAACGCAGGCAGCACCGCGTATAGAGAATCGGAAAGACGTATAAAGAGAGCCAAAGAGCAGCCTGAGGGAGAGGACCGAAGGTCACAGACCTCGACCCGATCGTTGACTAATAGTAAACGTGATCCAATCTGTCACTCGTTAACCACCTCCTATGTCCGCCTAACTATGACGAATGACTCTCATTCGCGTGTGCGTGAGCCTCACTCGCGTGTGCGTGAGCCTCACGCGCGCAGCTCTTCTGTCTCGTCCTACTGCTCCCGTGTTTTTCACACGCGAGTTTAATGCCTCTTACATCATTAGATCTATTTTTATTGAATTTAGAACTTTTCGAGGATGGAAAAGTTCGTTGGACAGTTTTTGGGCCATTTGTGGGATCAGAGATTGATCTTCTTGGACCGACGTCTTCTTGCCGTTCGGATTGAAGGGATGTTCAATAAAATTTTTTGGTCTTTGGTCTCTGCAGTCTTCAGAAGTTTCAAAAGTCTAGCGAATTTAAAAAAAATTATCTCCTATTTTTTAGAATCGTCTGAAATATTTGGAATTCTTTAGAATTTTTTTCAACCATCTTGAATTCTTGATATTCTAATTGAGTCCTTTGGAATACCTGAAAATTATTTGGAAATTTCTATGTAATTCCTCAACTTTTGTCAACACCTGAATTATTTGAAAATCAGACGATCTTTGTAATTTGTCCGAAACCTGTCATTTTTTACGGTTCATTAAAAGTTTCTAGAATTTTTCAGAATTTGCTGAAATACTTCGGTATTTGATTCGGAGTTTTCCTTTCGCAAATCTCTTTGGATTAGTTTTGTGAAAAAGTTTCAAGTGTTAGAAATAATTTGACAATGTTTTTAATGATTTTGAAGCAGTTCAGATATTGGACAAAAAATTACGACCCCCCCCCCCCCCCCCCAAATGATTCCAAAAAATTTTGAAAGTAATTAGAAGGAATTAGAAAAAATTACAGAGATTGATAAAATATTTAAGGATTAGCGGAATGGATAGAAAGAATCCAAAGAGATTTGCGATAGGAAAATTCCAAATGAAATTTCAGCGAATTCTGAAAAATTCTAGAAACTTTTGATTAACTGTAAAAAATCCCAGGAATTCACAGCGAAGTTTTCAAAGCATTAACCTAAGTTCTAAATAATTTCATATAGTTTATAAAAATTCTAAAGAATTCGAAATATTTTAAAGAATTCTTAACAATTCGAGATAATTTTCAAAAAGTTTCAGAGCATTCAGAAGACTGTCTCAGATCAAAGAAGGAGAAATTTGGCGAGTATCTAGTTCTTCCTGTGCTCGCAGATATCTAGCCTGTGATTTTTTATACTTTCCTTTTTTCCTAATGGATGTGCATCGGGGAACACGGGTTGAAACATTGGGTTTCCTAGATAATCTCTGAAAGCCCGGTTTTCTTGGGGTAAATTTCGAGCTTTTCCTTCAGTATCCAAGGGGCAGTGATAAATTCTCTTGTATAAGCAAAGATCGGTAGGAATCCCCTCTACGTCTCTACGGTCACGCGTTTTCAACGTCACGCCAAGGGCCGACCCGCGGCTACTCTTCTTCTCGAGGACAGCAGGGATTTTCAAGGATTTGCAAAGGATATCGTCCTCCGTTGACCCTTTTGCCAACAGCTCAACCGGCTACAATCTCTCACGAGAAATTAGCTCAGAATTCCTAACAGGATACAAGAAAATGAATTTTTGCAACAACTGTTTCGAAATTAAGAAAAAGGCGACGCACGACGCACGTCGTAAATGATCCACTTTCCACACTGTGGTTTTTTTTTTCATGAATTTGCAGTAATTAAGATTACAACTGAGTCTGAGCTTGGAATTAGTAAATTTCACAATTATCGGATTTTACCTACTTTCCGCACTTGCCAGATAATCTTCTATTTTGAAGCTAAATCGCTCAGAGATTAGGTCGAAATTATTAGCATCAGGATATCAGAAGACGGATATTTGTCAACGACTGCTTCGAAATTATTCGCACAACAGTGAAGAAAAGCAAATTTGGCGCATGCGCAAATCGCGGATGATCCACTTTCCACACTAGAGTTTTTTTCTTCCCATATTTGCAGTTAAAATTATCCTAATCGCTTATCAAACTCCACGTTCATCGTATAT
>JAFFZH010015189.1:0-21514 GCA_018420115.1 Euura saliciscinereae | reverse complement strand
AAAAAAAAAAAAGAAAAGAAAAAAATGTCTGTAAATAGAAATTAATTACATCTAACATTATACATGTTCTTATAGTTTTGCCGATATGAATTCGTTCTTATGTTTCGTCTGATACCGGAAGAAAAAAAGTAAAAAATATATAGAAAAAATCGTCATGCCTTGGTGAATGTAAAAACTACTCAAATTAAAACGTAATACTATTATCGACGTTTATTTATTTATTATTAAATAATAGACTTACTTCGATCAACGTAATTTATAATTGAGATAAATTTTTAATGCCTCGAATCCAGGAGATTCCAAATTACTGTAAACGAGTTTCAAAATAATTTTAAAAATCGCACAAGTTTAAAAAACGTTCTTTAAAAATTCGAATAATTTGAACACGCCAATGAAATTGCGCGGTAAATTTGAATACGAATAACGAAATAAAACTGCGATATGGATTATCATTTATTTCGGCTTATATCCTCGTCCGAATCGGACGAGACTATCAAACGATCCCTAAGGTCTATAGATGGTGATAATTTGTCGATATACCGGATCCTCGAGAGGTTTAAAAAGTGATTAACTTCTCTTCGCATAGTTTGAATTTCGTTTCGTGTCAGACCGTTTGTAGACAGAGACGTTGTCTTGCCGTTTTTTGCGAGAACGAACAGACCGAGATCGATAGAGACCCCGACGTGACGAATTTCGCTGAGTTTCATAAACTTTTCACATTTTTCTCCTCCGTCTCTCACGAAGCAGAGACACAACTTATCGCTCCAATTGCAACGCTTGTGCGTAGCCAGGTTCTGCGATTTGTCCAACACGAGATCTTCCCAGTCGCCGAGAGTGTCCAGGCCGAACATTATGCCTCCGAATATCGATATCATCGATGTTAATAAATTTTCGGTTATCAGACGTCGCGAAATTTCAATCAACACGAAAACTGAAACTGAAATCAATTTTTTTTTCGTACAGAAAAGCGATTTTGATATCGATCAGTTTAATTCTCACGTCCGAAAAGCATCCATGCGAATATTCCGGGGCTTCGAGATATCTGTAATTTATCATTATCCACAATTTTGAGTCTAGCTTTAGTGGCCAAAAACATTTTTGCGAATATTTAAAACTCTGTTATTTATTGTATGAAGGGATTTCACTCAAAAAAATTTTTCAGCTACCCGAATACAGCAGCATCACAGCGCCCAATATTACCTCTCCTTTTTTTCATACACGATATACAGCAAGTCTTGAAATTTGGAAGAGAAAACAAATTTTTTTTCCCTTTTTTTGCAACTGTAGACAGTTTCTTTTATTATACTACTCATAATCATTCACAGTTTTTGTGCAGCATTAATTTCTCTTTTTTTTTTCTTTCCATTGATACCAGCCAGAGAACTAGAAGCCGGAAATTTCTATATAGACTTATGCAAATCAATGATCTATGGATCGTTTCACCATCCCACGAGGTCCTTGCAGGCTGCATCGATTCTAGGAAACTTATACCGGAATCCAGACTCCAATACTCGTTTTGGGACGACTTTCTGTCCCTCCGTCATCACCTTCGATCTCTCTTTGTTGAAAATAACGTTCAAAACGAATTCAGGAACCGGAATCTTCGCCGGCCTCCACATAGCCGACGCAAAAGCGTCCGTGAATTCCTTATTCGTCACGATCTGATCAAGAAAATGAATACAAGAAGATAACAGCTCCAAAATTAGCCAGAGAAATACAAGCTTCTCAACATAGTTTTAAGGATGTACAGGCCATACAATCTCAACCAAAAGTGAGTCTCGTCGTCAATATTGAGTCCTTCGAGATGAGATAAAAATCGGAAAAAAATCAACCACAATCAAGATGATAAGAGTATTCATTTTCAATAATAATAATAATGCCCAAAAGTTATCAACAAATTGTTCGAAGAAATCATTGTTTAACAAATTTCCTGGTGACGTTATTTTTTTTTCATGTCAAATGAATTCGTTAATCTTTCCGAATACACGTGAATTTTTTCAGAATTTTGTCACTTTTTTGAAATTTCCGTTTTCGATTTTGAAAAATGGAGAAAAAAAAAATCTGAATTTTGGATATGTTATTGTGGAAACGATGCAGATTACAATTCCGAAGTTTCCGGAGCGTGGAACTGATAGTTTTGTAAATACAGCCTTTAGAAATTTCCGAAAACGGAAATTTAAAAAAAGTGACAAAATTCTGAAAAAATTCATGTGTATTCGGAAAGATTAACGAATTCATTTGACATGAAAAAAAATAACGTCACCAGGAAATTAGTTAAACAATGATTTGTTTAAACAATTTGTTGATAACTTTTGGGCATTATTATTATTGAAAATGAATACTCTTATCATCTTGA
Organism: Euura saliciscinereae; assembly: GCA_018420115.1. NCBI lineage: Eukaryota > Metazoa > Arthropoda > Insecta > Hymenoptera > Tenthredinidae > Euura > Euura saliciscinereae. Next base: position 19,158 of record JAFFZH010015189.1, on the reverse strand, counting down.
TTGTGGTTGATTTTTTTCCAATTTTTATCTCATCTCGAAGTACTCAATATTCACGACGAGACTGACTTTTGGTTGAGATTGTATCGCCTGTACATCCTTGAATCGAGATACGATACCTGAGGCGCGACTCCGTTAAGTACGCCAGTTACTTTATCATCCTGTATAGCATGAACGAACATGTTGGTAATGTCCTTGATGTGAATCCAAGGCATGAACTGATTCCCGCTGGCTATAGGTCCGCCGAGTCCGACGATAAACGGCAGATATATTTGTTTAATCATGCCTCCGTTCCTCCCTAGAACGACGCCCGATCGAACGACGACTCGTCGAACCCCGCAGTCGGACGGAAGTTTGGCTGCCTCTTCCCACTCGTGAGTCAGTTCTGGAATATAAATAAGGATCAGAATGACGATGAGATTAAGAATAACGAAGAACCTGGACACCGATTTGGCTGACAATGAGCCGTAGAAAAATTAAGAAATTTTATCAGTCAGGATATTCACCTTACGAATAAACTCGGCTAAACCTCAGCCAAATTTGTGTCCGCAATATCCGATATCTTGAAATTTCCTCAACGACTTGTTAAACATTTTTTCAAGGACTGTGGAAAGAGAGGAAAATTAAGACCGTTTTAAATATGGGTCAAAGTTTTGGAACGTTTTTTACCCGATAAAAAATCGTATTTCTCGCAAATCGTATCTTCGTCATATTCCTCCGTTTTGCTCGGGGGATAATAAGCAACGCCGGAAATAGTCGCGAATACTTTGGGCGGATTCGAGGCCACAGCTTTTGCTAGTGTCTTCGTAGTTTCCACTCTGCTGTTCCAAACGTTCTGCTTGAATCCTGCGCTCCATCGCTGTTTCGCGTCTAGGATGTTCTGACCAGCCACGTTTATCACCGCCACTGTGTCCTTCGGTAGACCGTATTGGTCCAAGTCGTTCTGACGAGGGAGGTTTGAGAAAAATTAATGCAATTTCGAGCCGTTTGGAGTATTTTGAACAATAATTGGTAGGTTTTATGCCGTGTAAAACGATTGCAAACATTTTTAACGAGATTCGAAGCGATTTTCATGCCAGTTTACGCAATTTGAAATTCCAAAGTGTTTATCGAGCTCGTTTCTGATACCCATGTGATGTGGAAAGGTCCTGGCATCCGGGACACAATTGTGGGTCGATAACCCCTCGATTTTAGAGCGTGTACTAGAGCTTGTCCAATGAATCCTGTCCCACCGCCTGAATTTGATAACACATTGACAAGAATTTTGATTCATAATTTGATTGATAAAAATTATGTAACTTAACCTATAGATAACCTAAAAAAAAGAGGTTGTCTTACCTATAACCACATTTTTTCCAGCCATATTTTGGCCGTTTTACTTCGGATATCGATTCTTGAATCACTTATTCCAACATTCGTCGATTTTGGGAACTTTTTTCGTCGAATTATGAGTTACATTCGACAGAAAGTTCTATCAAGCTAGCAGAAGTAATAAATAATAAATATTTCTTGCACCCGGCGACTGTGGATACATAAAATCTCAATAGAAAGTCAACGGGATGATATTAAGGTGAAATGAAAGGCACGTGACCTCGATAGGATTTTGTTGTATCCTGTAATCTCCCGGTAGGTGGATTAACATCGCGCGCCGCCATATTGATCTGAGCGGATCAAGCGAGGGAGGGAATATTTGAAATAGCTTTAAGATTAGAGTTGAGAATATTGTTTCATAGATATAAGACGCATGGTCACCCAAGATAGAAATAAGCCAGAATAAAGGCAGGAGGTCATAAATATTGTAACTCTTGAAGTAGGATTTCATTTTTACTGCTTGCACATGTGCGGAGGGTTCTGGTCATTGTCAGGACGGTACAGGAATTGTGAAAGTCGTAGGAATTTAAGGAAAGGCATCTCAAGAGGTTGCCCTTTGTTATAGAAGCCCGTCGCTTCTTTCCCACGCACATGTGCTCGGACCCTTCTGGCGCCGGGCTCTTCCGCGTTCCCGGCGGTGTACGCGGCTCCCACCCCACTACCCCCAAGAAGGGAGGAAGAGAAGAGTCAGTTGAGGGCGGTCAGTAGGAGGATTTTTCAGGGAAGCTGACCCCCTAATTGGCTGTAGATGATTTCGCGGGGCCGAGCCGCCTACGCACCCGGGTCGCGTCGGGAGAGATTCGGAAGAGGAACAGGCACTCTCATTCCTGACTAAAACGGAATAAGACCTTTCATTTTTATCATACATCTCAGAAAGTTCGCTTTTGTATATTTCTCCTGAACTCCTTTAAAATATATCTGAGTCCTCAGTTTTAAACGTAAACTTTATTCTTTCACCTTTATTTACCCGTCACTGATTTGAATTCTCCCGCGCCTTTGGAGCTGATCGCTTCAGCGATCCTACGGACAGAGACGGACCCGCAGAGAACTTCAGATATACAACAATTTACACTTGGAATTTTCAAACGCTACTTTCTGAGCCAAAACACATTTGATTGATGTGAAATTGATATCAGTGACGTAGAAAAACTGAATGAAGGGCCTGCCAATCGTGGATTTTCGAAAATCGAGACGTAATAACAGTTTTTTTAAACAATATTGTTCTGTAATCCAAGGAAGTGCCGCCTCTCTCCACGAGGGGCAGCACCTCTTTGGGTTACGGAACAATATTGTTACACAAAATTCTGATTGTGTCTTTCGATATTCGGAAATTCACGATTGGCAGGCCCTTCATTAAGTTTTTCCACGTCACTGATATCAATTTCACATCAATCGAATGTGTTTTGGCTGAGAAAATAGCGTTTAAAAATTCCGAGTGTAAATCATATCGAGGTCACATGACTTTCATTTCACCTTAACGATGTCGATACACAGATGGCGCCGCTGGAAATTCGGAATAAAATGGCGACTGTCTAACTATAAGAGTTAGACGATATTGTTTTTTTTTCTGATTCGTCGCTTAGAGACGCGCCTTTATTCAAAAGGACGAAAACAAGCGGTATCACATCGATAAATTTTAGTGGTATGCAAAGTATGCCACAGTCGTCACAGGACTGCGCTCTACTGTTGAATGAAGATTAACCCGATCGGGGTGATAAGAACGGGTTAATTTTAGTTTCTAACCTACTTACGACAATCAGTCTACGACAGAAATACTACTCAGAGACCTTGTGTGATATTTTTGTATAATTAAAAACCATTAAATAAACGAATACTCCATTCTTGGACATTTTTATTTCTATCGACAACATGTTTTCTTACTCCTAGTATCAACATCGACGTTTTTTTTTTCAAATTTATACGTTAATCTTAAATCGCGCGAAATAGTATATTCAAAAATTCAAACTCGTACAGATCGATGATTATTCTCATTGAGGGGTTGATTTCAATTCTCGACCATCTCTGTATCGCCTTCCCATCCTTTTGACGCATAATTGTACGCGGGAACCGAGTTGCGTCCTACTTAGGGTGAGATATCTGGGAGGAGTGAAAATTGTAGGTCAAGGACGTTCGGTCCCCCTGCGTTTCCGGTGCCGTAAATACAGCCGGTACATGTCAGCTGGAGTCGTCGGGAGTAGTATTAGGTATTTATCCATTCCTCCAGTCTGGATAGCCTAGCACACACACAGATACGCTATGAGTCCTGCCTTCGCCTTAGCCCCAGCCACTGCGCAAGGTACACACACATAACATACCCGCAACTTATAATGGTTCAGATGCCCCAGTCACGCTATGAGATTGGCCGGTGCCAGACGGGTTTCGTGTCTTTCAGGTGTACAAGAAACTCGTCAGACACGGGAGTTGAGAAAAACAATTTTTCACGTTATAAAGAAATATGGAATAAAAAATTACCGAAAATTTTTACTCGTGGAATGCGATGGGTGAGACTAAGAAAAAGGATCAACCCACTAAAAGGTAGACGAACTTCAGTCTGCAGTGTCTAGTCCTGCACTATTAGCGGTTTATAGAATGAATTCGGAATAAAAAAAAATTTGGAGATGCCGGGGATCGAACCCGGGGCCTTTCACATGCAAAGCGAACGCTCTACCACTGAGCTACATCCCCGTTATGAACGGTCCGATAATTGTTGTAGAAACTCCTGAATTATCATTTGTGTGATGAAAATCTGCTAACATAAATTTCGGGAACATTTTTGGAGTCAAATTTTGATTTCTAAATAGTTAAAAAAAAATTATAATCGTACGAAAAAATGCTACAGGAATTTGAATTCACCGTTTGATCGACCTCGAGGTCGTAAACATAATTCCATCCGGTTTCCATTCAACATCGAGAAAGTGGCGATGAATATTCGAAAAGTTGACACCGCCACGTGTCATATCACATACGATTTTCATATTGCGCGCCATTTTTAACGACCATCGATTATTCATGAGGATGTAGAGCGTCTCGCGCTACAGTCTAACTGTGTAGCTAGACAGACGGATCAGTTCGTTGTCTGCACAATTGGTGGGGCTGAGGCTTCAGCCGCGCGAGAATTTCAAATGCTTGATATTAAACAATTCGAACGATAGAATTACTGAATTTGTTCAAACACGATATCTTAAAAAAAACAGTTGAACTGGCTTCTTGAATGTTCTTTAGTACCTTATCTTTTTCAAATGAAATTTTCTATAAAGTCCAAAGAATATTTCATAATGTTTTCGTAATAATTGAGTTCATACTACTAGGTGGGAGAATCGAAGGCGTCGATCTAATCATGAAGATTAAATCTAGATATTTTCCGTTATTCCATCGTTTCTGACCCAAAACTCATAAAATACCTGAGCCGATTAATGTACTCTGTAGTTAAGCTTAATACCATAAGTGAACATGATACCCACACACCTTGTTACGATCGCGTGATAACCGTTTAGGAAAGATATTATGGTATACATATACCGCACGGCCACCACGGTAGTTAGATCAATTCTTCTGAAGTGAAGCCTGTTATAAAAAGCTAGGAAATATGCTCTAATCTACGAATTGATTATCGCTTAAACAAACAAGATTCTCATCCCCTCGCACTTTTCGTAGTATATACAAGACGCTTTTCACTTTGGAGTAATTAATCACCGTTCCAAGTCGTTAGCACACCTCGTTTCATGAAATTGTATCTCAAATGATTCGTTTTATTGAAATACGAATATTTAGTGTCTCGTTCTGAGATTTACGGCAGATTATTGTCTCGTTAATTATAATTACCATATGAAATTATGTATTCGGGTCCAGTTACGCCGGTTACACGTCGCTATCCGAGAAATGAATTAATGGATTGCCTCTTAATTTGATTGCTTCCGTGTCAGGAATCCATTATACTATATGGAGCCGGTATTTTTATTTCTCCTAGAGTTTTAGATCGATGTTTCACGTCTGGAGATGCCTGTGACGGCATGTGCCTTCCTCCCTGCAAGCCCGTTATTCGCCCGGGTACACAGGTCACAGTCCCATCAAATCCTCAGTTCGCTTCGTGCACTCGGTCAAACCAGCCGAATCAACCCTCAGCGGCTCCTTCCGTTCAGATTTTTCCCTGATCATGACGAGACTTTCCTAGACTATTTTCCTTCCGACTAGACTAGTTTCGTTTGTTTTCTTCTTTCATCCTCTTCGTTATCCGCGATTCTAGACGCAGACAGCTCTGTGGTCTGGGCAAATCGTCTTCGGACTCCGAAATAGCACGGAGCAAGGGCAGCGTCAAGGAGCGATGGCCATTTCCTCAGAGTCTAACGGTGGACGAGCTGGCCCGTTATCGTCGAAGGCGGGTCCAGGGTCGGCCCAAGGACACCCTATGCAAGACGGAAGGATCTCTGGCCAATATCATCACGGAGTATCGCAGAGCGTTTCGTGCTAGCAGCGAGGACCTCTCCAAGGTACCGTCGATCGTTCCCAATTATCTTATTTCCGGGTACGTTGATAATAATTGTTGAATCACATTTCATGACTCGAGGCAGTAATGCTGTGATAATCTAACCGAAATTCAAACGGTTAAACTGCCGAGTATGCTGTTATAGCTATCATAGCGTGACTGGGAATAAGCGATCCCGAGATTTCGGATATTCGTGTTTATCGCTAGACTGATTGCGCAGTGCTTCGATGTTCGGCTTTTTTGGTCAGACTCTTTCTTGCCTTTTTGTGCTTTTTTTCTATTTTGTTGATATTAGTTTTCCAATTTTATGGTGGGTTCCGAATCGCCAAAGTCGTAGATGATGCACATAGTCGTTTTTGTATTAGAAAAATTTCATGTGCACCGGCGGGGATTCGAACCCACAGCCTCCGGATTACCAGACCGCGCGCTTGTCCGCTGGGCCACCGTGACCCCACAGCAAAGCGCTGCACTGTTCGAGGGTTTGTGTTTCAGAAATTAGATCCCGCGGGCTTCCGCATCCCGAAGAGTTTGGGACCGGCGGACAACCTGGTGGTTGCTGATGCCGAGAGAGTAATGGAATCTAGAACCGAAAGTTCGCGATTCATACCGCATTTGAACGCCCCTGGTCGTCCGCCACAATTGAGGAGGTGAATTATTATTATAAATCATTCTGATGTCGGTCTTTTTAAGTGAATCGATCTAAGGACCGAAACGCGCGAAACGCACGAGATCCGTGCCTTGCACGGAATGCTTGAATCGAATTATGATTTTCTTTTCCTCCACCAGCGAAACGTTTGTGATAATAAATAAACAAACCCCCCCTTTTTCTTCACCCACAAAAAAGAGGAACGAGTCTGAAACGTGAGGGAAAATTCAGCAGCGATACGGAACAGTCTTCCTACGTCGCCCACGCCGGTAATCACCGTGCGGAATTGGCCCGTCGTCCCACATCGTTGAAGATGGAAGGCGACATGTCGATGAGATCGGAAAATTGCGACAATTACATAGAATGGCTGAACGTAGGCCGACCCGAGATCGCCAGACCGTTTCCGTCCCACCTCAAACTGGAAGGTGATATCGAAACGTCGACGGAAAACCACGAGAAGTACGTCCCCTTCGTCGGGGCACGAAGGCCCGAGATACTCAGACAAAGTGCGAACCTGAGGATGGAAGGGGAGTCGAGATACCTGCCCGAGTACACGGAGGTGTTCAAGGATCACAACATAAGAGGTGAATCGAGTCCCCAGGATTTTAAATAAGTTATTTCAATTTTGTCAATTGATGTATGTATGAGTAATTCTTGCAGGTAAGAGATCCCTCAAGAAACCTGAGACCCATTTGAGGAGCGAGGGGAATTTTTACAACACGACCGAGACATCGGAACAGTTTGGAAACCCGAAAAAAATTCTGGACTCTGTCGTGGGAAAATTAGACACCGACGACGAGGATGACGACGGCGATTTGGACGGAAATACCGGGGATATCGCAGAAAATAACGATGTCAAAATCGAGAGACTCCATGGGTCGTATGGCAGTGATGTAAAGGGACCTACGCCTCTCGAGATACCCGAATACAGAGACGCCTACAAGGTAGGTAACTAGACTCCGCGATCAATCGATCAGTAATAATAATTCCTCCAATATTTGAAGAACTTTCCAAGAGAGCGTCCAAAGCTGATGAAACCGGGGGATGAAATCGGTAGATCGGACGGCTCGAAGATATCGTCCGCGTCGGTTAATGCGGGGTCGAAATTTCCCACGAAAATCGACATGGACCCTGAGTACAAGTCCAAGTTTTTAGACCTCTCGAGCAACAAGGAATCCCCGGTTTATAGAAAACCGCCGCTAGCCCTGCGTCCTTCGGCTGTTTCGACGAACAATTACAACGTCGATACTAGAAGAAGAAGCCGAAGGTCATCGCCGAGCGAAGATCTGGGTGTTGCGCAGCGGCAAAAACACTTCGACACGACCGAGGTCAGGTCGCAGTACGTGCCGTACGGAAATATCCCAAGAGTCGAGTCCGTCAAGATGCCGGCTAACCTACAACTCGAAGGGAACATCGATTTGCAGCCCGAGTACAGAAACGCATACTGCAACAAGAGGAACTACAACGTGACCAGTGATCAACCGAGGATGCATCGGAGACGGGAAAGAAGCTCGAGCGAATCCAGACGGAGGGACAATTACTGGACGAACAACTCGCTGTCGGACGGAGAAAATTTTAGATCGTCACAAATCTATCACAAGGATGACGATCCTCAGGAGGCTTTTCGGATACTCAAGACCAGAGTTTACGACGATGTTAACAACGTCGTTGGAAAACCTCCGTCAGGAAGTCGACGGTAAGATTTTTTTTAAGTAAAACTTCCGCAGGCGCACCGCGAACAATTTTTCCGCCACTGAATGTCGAATGAGACTGAGCCGTCCTCCTCGGCTATGTAACGCTCGTTCGGGTGAACTCGGCTCGAGTCGACTTTGGCCAAGCGAGAAAGAGATAGTCAAAACGTAGCTGCTCAAATTCTGTATTGCCGTCAGTATGCATTTGCACTTCCACACTTCTGTCGAGCGGTGTTTCTCCTTCAATTGCACCCAACACGGCCGAATTAAACAGGGATGTGCCGGATAGCGATACCGGATATCCGGCACGAGAAATGTTGGATTTTCAACATTAAAGTGCGATTAACAGAGGCTTTTCACTTTCTGCTTATCTCATTTTTGTCACTTCAATTTTTTTCCATTTCTATCTTTACTCACGCAGTATATAATTATCATCAAAAACGGTTATTTGGTTGGATAATCGCTTTTGACCTGAGAAACAAAATAACTATGTTCTGTGAATGTGTATGACGTCAAAAAAAAACGAATAATTTACGAGGATTATTATTTAATTATCTTCCGAACAGTATATCGAAGCCTATTGCGGTCCGGTTATCCGGCCGGATAGTAAAAACAGACCGGATAGTTGCCGGATATCCGGCACATCCCTAGAATCAAACACTCATTGTTCTCCCACAGTTCGTCGTTGGTGAATCGTCCAACGAGCCACGTCGAAGCAACGGACGGGTCAATGCTGCGTCGACGTTCACCGAGTCCGACGTATCGCTTGCACGTTTGTAACGTGGACGACGAGCCCCGGGGTTTCGGTCGCGGCAAGAGTCAGAGACAATCCGGAGAGGTTGGGTTGACTGGAGACAGCGGATTACCGGATAGCAAGAGCGTGGACATCGTCAATTATCACAGAAGATCGTATTCCCCTAGTTTCGGAAGGAGAGACCCGACCAAATCGTTCGTTGTACTCCCGGATCATATCAATAATCAGAACGGGAGGGAAGAACCGGTCAAATATGGCGTCCCTGACACAGCTGATTTTCGCGGGAGAAATCGAGGCTCGGTACCTTCGGGGAATTCGAATTTGATCGATCAGAGCAATAACGGTGGTAATTATGCGAAGAGGGATCAATTCAGACCCAGAAATAGGACTCCGCCAAATTGGATGAGGCCTTGGTACGATAACGCTGCGGGTGATTGATTACATCCCTAGACCTCATTTTCATTCGATTGAATACGTTTTACGGCAGGATTTCGATGATCGTTGCCAGTGACCAGTCGCGTGGCTCGTAGCCAACTTCGGACACAATTGAAATGTATAATAACTCGTTAGAAATTGATAATAAGTGGAAGAAACATGTACCAAAAAAAAAAGAAGATAACAAAAGGATCAAATGTAAACCATGCAATAACACGCCTTGTATGATTATTGTTATTGTTATCATCATATATTATCGTCCATGTATATTGTTTTATGGAGATTCTAGGATGAAACATATTATGTATTTATAGTGATAGCAAATGTTCATGTAGAATGTTGTTTTATTGTAGAAATATGTATTGGAAACAAAGTCATTATAGTAAATCGATTTTTCGAGCCGCCCCAGAATTCACGGACACAAAATGACACAATTAGCCAATGGTATAGTACGATTATACTGCCAAGTTCTTATTTTTAATAAGATAACAAAATATTATCAAGATAAACGTAAAAACAATTCTATAATCTTTTACGTATGTACAGGGTGGTTCAGAATTCGTGACGAATATATATTTCGAGTGCCTTCCCTGAAGACATGAACTCGTAAATTCAGTCTAAAAAAATATACATATATTGTATCTAAATCGTTGTAATTAATTTTGTGGATAATAAAATCGCGATCTTAATTACATAACAAATCTCATCTCGATTTTAAACGGGATTCCCAATGACTTGAGAACATCCAACTTGCCCGGAATATTTTTTGCACAGCCACAGGCAACTACCGCGCCATCGGTCGATGAAATGGCTCAACAAGTGTCGCACATCGGGTTGCCGTGAGGTCAGGCGTTCCCACTTCCCAGGAACTGAGCAGCCGACTTTCATCACTGATCAATTTGTTTACAAGGCATGTCGCGCCACCACTGTATCGATAAATAAAAAAAATCGTATTTTGATAAGACAATATTTTTTATTACATAATAATACAATCATCATAATCAGCGTGGTTCTATAATCAAACTCCCGAATTTGTAGGTTATGTCCCTTTCCCCCGTCTTGATCCGCTCCTGACGTCCACCACTCCGCGCCACACACACACGAGCGTGCGATTTCCAAAGGCTACACTCTACACACAGTAGACATACATATTGACACTCGTTCAAAGGAGTTACGCACACTCGCACATAACAGTGAGAGATAGAAGATTGTTGTGCGCGGATCTCGAATCGTTTGGGTGGATTGATATTTTCCCCTGCACACTCGCAACGCGTGTCAGGGCACACTACCACGACCAGTATGCAGTGTGGCTAACCAAGTAACCAGACTGTAACCGTTTAGCACACAATCAAACACGTCCTCGTGATACTCTCATAGGCTATCCTCGGCATATAAGTCTCTCTGGCCGTGGTGGAAAGAAAAAAAAACAAAAAAAACAAACACATCGTTAATTGATCCAACGAATCGATCTCCGTGTGAGAGAATATTTTCACCCTGAAATTATTGGATCAAGAAAACTACACGTATCAACCGTACGGGGGTAAGAATTAAAAAAAATATCGACTACATTATATCGTTCGAATGATAATATAAGAAGATCCAGAAGAAAAACAAACAATATTGATAGTACGAGATATTAGAAGTAATCCGCAATAGTATATTTCACTCGATAATTTTATTATGCTTGTTATAACCTCGTATTATGTATGTATGTATATCGTTTCCTTGATCATGTTTGCCAAATTTGTTTGTTCACACTGCTTACCTTGAAACAAAATAAAAACGAAACAAAAAACAACAACAAATAAACAATAATACAAGAATCACTGACAGGAAATGGATCCAGGTATTATATCATGTATTTATATAGTAAATATATACAATAATGAATCAGTAAATATAATATAGTATATCAAGAATTTTTATTGCTTGTTATCATTATCACTATCATCGCTTTATGAAAACTGTTTTTTTTTTTTTTTTTTTTTTAAACTAAAACTCACCGAACATCTGAATACAGAGAACGTCGGTACAGAGGCAATAGTTCGCGTAACTCATTGGCTCCGTGGAATTTGGGAAATGAGACGACGAGGCGGTCCGGTTCAGCAATGGGTTGACTCTATTCCATCTTACGCAAATTCCGCCGCTACGGCTGATTCTGGGAACCCCAAAAGTATCAGGGTTGAGAACACTACTTCTGTTCAGATAGACGATAAACGGAGAAAAATGATCGAAGGCATGACCGCTTCCGCGCCAGTCAGTATTCCGAGCTCCCCTGCCATCACTATGACCCTTCCGCCTAGGTGAGGGTTCCACCGAAGATGACTCGATCGTGGAATAAACTCCGCTACATGATCCTCTGGTTTTAGCTCTGTGCCTCACCACCGACTTGCCAGAGATCCGAGTCTACAGTCGGACAGCAGCCACTGTAGCAGCGTCGAGAGCCTTTTGGAGTGGCGCAAGGCGGACCCTGAGGCTATATTGCTTGGTCTCGGTTTCGGGTACCCGAGCAGCCCTCAGGAGAACGGATCGATGGCGAGGATACCTAGGAGGTTCCTGCAGCCTTCTAAGCTGAAGGGGATCGCGGTGGATGAATTTTTGAAGCAGCAACAGGAGAGCAACGAGTCTCTGGACTCGGCGTCCCTCGGGTACCGAGGCCTGACTGGTGAATGAATTTCTTATTGTTTAGTCCGGGCGGGAAGCTGGGGAGCTATCTGACTCGTTTATTGTAATCGTTTTATTATAGGAAGCGATAGCACTCTTTGCGTGCCTAAGCGTTTTCCAAGACGCAGGCACTCCGGGCCAAGCGATTTAGTAAGTGTTAACGAGAACATGGACGCAGATTGTTGTGTGGAGTTTTATTTCTCTATTTTTTTAAATTATATTATTCTGATCACGTTATTTATCTATTTCGTTCGCTTATATTAATCCACGGTTATTGTATGGACACGTTTTTTGGTGTTATTTCTGTATTTCGCATCGAAGCATGTTTTTTTTATTTACCTATCGTCTTTGAAGGATCGTTTAAACATTCGAATGGGTTGAAATTTTTCCGGATTTCATTTAAACTCCCCAATTTGTAGGGAAAAAAAATATATTCCAACCCATCCGAAGGTCTTTATCCTGTAATAATCAGGATTGGACGGTCGAAAAAAGATATTTTGATTTTTTATCATTTATATCTTGCGTAGATAATTTTTCGATGGATATTTTATATGCATGTATCGTCTGTGAAATAGGAGTAGGTAGGAAGCTGCGGTATTTTATTATTTTAATTTCGTAGATTAGAAGCGATTTACGATCTCTAACGATCTAAAAACGTTTTATCACCGTCTATTTCGTTTACACGATGTCTGAAATTTCAAATTACCATTGACTCGTTCCTTATTTCGTGGAAAAAAAAATCATACAAGTTTTCTAAACTCCGTGTTCCTTCTTTCAATTCAGGCTCGCCGTATGTAGCTCCGTCAGAAATCGTACAAAAGATCATGGAGCGTCTTAAAGAGCATGAAAGTCACGAGAACGACTCGTTCACGCAAACGAACAGCAGCGGCGATTTATTCGGCACGATGCAACAGGACGGACGTCTGTCCGTTCTGTCCCCCGACAACAGGCAGTACCTCGAAAGACCGCGATCGAAGAGCCCCGATATGAGAAACAAGCGGATGATAATAGGTACTTGGTGAAAACCCTGCAAGATTGAAATCCTCTGAGCACTGAAATTCCATTACAGGTGAAAAGTCGTTCGCTTTCGGCTACAACGGAGACCTGATCGAGATTAAATCGTTGAATCAAGAGGACGAAGACCTCGACATTAATTCAAACGATTATCAAATAAGCTCGGACGATCCTAGAATAAAGCTAGAGGCGTCGATGAGTCCCGAGGAAGAAAAGCCTGCCAAAAAATCCGCCAGAAGATTAGCCAAGCAGTTGTCGTTCGATGAGGATGATTCAAACTACAGTTCCAGAGACACGATACAAACGATGGAAAGAAGAGAATATCCCGCGCTTGTCGAGGAGCAGAGAGATTCTCTCGTAACGATCGTCTCCAAATGGTCCGAGAGCACCGAACCCTGCGGCTCTGTCTCTGCTAGTTTCGAGGACGCGATGTCAACCTCAACTCCTCCGGTACGGAGGGCGAGCGACGGCACTTGCGACCTCAAGATGAGAAGAAGCATTCCGGCCTCCACCGAGGAGAGGAGAATGAGCGACAGTGGAATACACGCGAAAATACAAAGAATTGGTAAACCGGGTCTCAAACGACAGGCCAGAGTCAGCGACGCGGGTGAAAAGTACTCCGAAAACGTAGAGACGAATAATTCTACGGAGAGAGAGAAGGATATAGAGCCAGATATCAAGACGAGGGATTTTAGAGCGACGGAAGGAGCGGCTCCGAGCTTTGGGAAGATTTGCATCGACGATAATCACGGATGTTGTAAAAACGACGAATTGGATCAGATCTGCGAGCACGAGGAAACGGCGACGGACTGCTGCTGCCACTCCCGGAGCTCAAACTGCTGGAGGAAATTGACCAGGGTATTGAAGGAGAAGAAGGAACTTGAAGAGGTCGTGGCCAAGGAGAGTAAAGAGAAAAAACAGCTGCAGGAGGTGGTAGCTAAAAAGAGCAGAGAGATGGCTTTGCTCAGGGAAAAACTTAACAGCGTCATGTCCGTGAGGATGGAGCCCGGCTTCTGAGATATTACAAAGTTTCCGGGGAATACTAAACTCGACGATTTAACGAATATATATCCTACATGAAGAATTCCTGGTCGCCATTGAATTTCAATTTATGCAAAGACTTGTGATATTATTACATTCCAAACGTTTTACGTTTTATATCTGTACATACAGGGTGGCCCGTATTCCGGAGCTTGGATTGTCGGCTTTAATCAAATGAGCCACCCTGTATATATACCTTTTTACACCGTACATGTGATACTTACGAGTGATAAATACATGTGTATGAATGTTATCATTATTATTATTATTATCATTCTTTTTTTTTGTCTATTTTGAAGAGACAGAGAGAGAGTAACGATGGGAACAATCTAAAATGAAGAAGATAAAACGATTATGTATGTATGTAAATGTGAGATGAGGGAATTCGTTGAGAGAGAAGAGAAATGTATCTTGCCATTGATATTCTAATTTGGTATAAAATGATGAAGATCCATGTAATTAACATTCCGTTCTCAAGGTGAAATGAAAGTCACGTGACCTCGATATGATTCACACTTGGAATTTTCAAACGCTATTTTCTCAGCCAAAACACATTCGATTGATGTGAAATTGATATGAGTGACGTAGAAAAACTGAATGAAGGGCCTGCCAATCGTGGATTTTCGAAAATCGAGACGTAATAACAGTTTTTTAACGATATTGTTCTGTAATCCAAGGAAGTGCTGCCTCTCTCCACGAGGGGCAGCACCTCCTTGGGTTACAGAACAATATTGCTACTCAAAATTCTGATTATGTCTTTCGATATTCGAAAATTCACGATTGGCAGGCCCTTCATTCAGTTTTTCTACGTCACTGATGTCAATTTCACATCAATCGAATGTGTTTTGGCTGAGAAAATAGCGTTTGAAAATTCCAAGTGTAAATCATATCGAGGTCACGTGACTTTCATTTCACCTTAATTCGAGGAACTATAGTATATTATTATTATCGTTGTGTTATCATCGTCCTATCAGAGTCGATAATTTACTTTGCCGTGAGACTTTAAATACAATTTAAAATCGTATGTTTAAGTTTCCATTATACTATTTGAGAAAAGGAAGAGAATATTTTTTTATTCAAAGATGGTTACGATAGTTAAGTTTACGCAATATTTATACTTTATATGTGTTTGTAAATAGATAACTGGATTCTGGGATATAGTTTTTAGCGCGATCACATTATTAATTCCTAAGATAAGGATAACGCTTCAATTGCACAATATAGTTGTAGATAAAAACGAGAAAAAAACAGATAAAAAAAATTATGCATAGATGATATTACGGATAAGCTCTGACCATTGAACTCTGTGGCAATCAAGACTTTAATTAATTCGAAGATAATCTGGATCGGTTAAAAAAAAAAAAAAACTGATGTTCGTCATATTGATTCTAATCAATCGATTAATTAATTCATTGAACAGATGGATGTAGATAGAAGAATATATATAATATAATTTTATGATTTTAAGAAAGTTTAAACAGAATTTTATTCGTTATTGTAGATAGAAGAAAAAAAAATAAATAAAAGAAGGAATTTTTCGTTACCGATTAAATAAAATTGTTATTAAAAAAAAAAGATCATTAATCTCGCCCCTTTTCCCCGATAACTACTGCAGATTCAGAATATATTAGGCTGAGAAATTGAAGAATCGATACAAAATATTCGATGATAAAATGATATTTGTCGATAATTCGATAGGTCGAATGGTCGATTAGTCGTCAAAATCGAAGACTGATAATGGATCGATTGATCGAGGAAAGAAAATAATCGAAACCGTCGATTGCTCGAACCAAATAGTCATAAACCTCGATCAATCGAGGCGATCCATTAGTTGCGCAGTGCTATTGAGAAAAACCAAATAATAATAATAAATAATTTAATCGAAGATGAATTAAATTTAGAATATAATATTTTGAAATTTTCAATTCTATAATTTGTAGAAAAGTAATGGGAAGGAAAAATACAATTTTTTTTTTTATTGAATATACAAGGAAGATATAGTAACGAGTTTTACTTCAATATACATATGAAGATAAAAAATGGAGCAGAATTCTGTTTTACCGACGGAGCAAAGGACTTATCTCCGTTTCATAAGGATTCTAGATGCCGCCACGAGACAGTCGCTGTTTTTAAGCACAGAGTCTGCCTCTACATTCTATCAATATCCTCGGCGTTAGCGATAGAGTTCGATTAGTTCCGTATAATCCCAGCAGGTGTGCTTTGAGATAATTTTTTTTTTTTTTTTTTTATCAAATGCGCGGTGCGTGTCGTGAAGTTGTGTTGGATATCACAATGCGAGTGGATTAGTGAATACTGGTGGTTAACGAAAAACTGTTGGGGTGATAGGTAAAGGAAAAATAAAAATAAGTAAAACAAACAAATTATAGAGTGAAAAAAAGACATATAATAAACAATAAAATGGTTTATAATAACGTTCTTAAATAATAAATATAATAAATAAATAAATAAATAAATGTTGTATTTTTAATGAAATTAAAAAAGCGTAAGAGTTGGTGCGTTCAGTGCGTTAGCATGCCAGCTAAAGTGTCTAAAAAGGTTGTCGGGATGATTATTAGGAGTAGAAAATCCATCATGAAGGACGGTGTGATCACGGTAACGTACACAATATATATATATATATTTTTTTTCTTCTTAATTTCAAATAATTCATTCCAGTTATTTAACCAACTCGTATGATATTAGTCTCAAGCTGTTCAAACAACCGAACAAAATTAATATTACGATTTATATACACTCAGCTGCTGCCACACAGCGAAGAAAAACGATGTCATATTATCTTTTTTTTTATTCTCTCATGTGCATATAACACGGTTATTTATCTATTTCGTTATCGCTTCGTTTACCTGTTGCCATAACTATTATTTTATTTTTTTTCAATGATCGTCTGTAGCCTTCGATTATAACCTTACAGCCATGACGCATTACCGACTGATTTATATACTTATATATACCTAAAAAACAAAAAATCATCGATAACCGTGTCCCATCGGGTGTTACGTGAGGCTCTAAACGCTGTTATTCCCAATATCGCATTTCGAAACGATCTAATATAACGTATTCGACCATCGGCTGATATTCCGTGTTATCGCGAACCGGGTATGTACGTAGACCGAGCGAGCAGGATACCGTGCGCGTGCGACAAAACACCGCTGCTAGATGAAACGAGGGGCCGCGGTGGTTGGGCGCTAGGGATCGGGGGTTGGGATTCAATGCCGCAGTAGCTTCGCTCTTGCGTGAAATACGGACTGTGTGCGACACGGATTCCCCGTTCTACGACGAGTAAGCCGCGCGGTGGTAGGTGGGAAATACCGTGAATTCGTTTTATCCGTGTTACGTTTCAATTCACGGGAATGACAGATGTCAGATAAACGTCAGACACACACGGACACACACGCGCGCGCTCGTGGCGCGGTGATCGACGCTCTATTAAAATTTGAGAACGAATATTAAATTTTTCACACCGACTCGCCGAGTTACGCGCTCGAGATCGGGCAGACACATGTGTATTTATAGCAATGCCCCGTCGCGTATGACTAAGGGAAGAACATGGGGAGCGTGTGTCGAAATACAAGGTTGATTCTTATTTTCTCAAAAAGGTTTCAACAATCTGATAACGCAGACTCGTTATCGTGTGATTCACTCAGATTACTTGCGATCTTGATATTCAATTTTTTTATAATCGCCTCGCGGTATGATCGTGATGGGACCTAATTTCATAACGGTAATAAATTCAGATACTGTATTATCAATAAACAACGTCGATACGCGGTAAGCTATAGCATGCGACGGGTCATTAGGAGGTAGGGGGGTGTCTGGAGAAATGCCCCCTGGTGCCGAGGGGGGCTCGGAGGGCCCTTCTTGTTCGGAAGCTCACAACGGTCAGGAACACGCTCTCACAAAACCTCCGCCTCTGTTATCCCCGATACAGCGATGCTACAGGCATCTCAAGGTCAGCTGGTCAATTTTTTACGTTACAACAGCGGAGCCGAGGACGTCGAGGGGGTCAGTTTTCTCACTCCCGACCATCAACCCGATATTTGTACATTTCAGAGCTCCGGAGTCGGACAGGCGAGCGTCTATCACGCCCTGGTTGTGATATTCCTTGAATTCTTCGCCTGGGGATTGCTCACGATGCCCATAATCGCCGTCCTCAACGAGACTTTTCCCGATCACACGTTTCTCATGAACGGACTGATAATGGGGATCAAGGGGATCCTGTCTTTCCTATCCGCTCCGTTGATCGGAGCGCTCTCCGACGTCTGGGGGAGGAAATTCTTCCTCCTAATCACCGTCGCTTTCACCTGCGCCCCCATACCGCTGATGAGCATAAACACTTGGTGGTTTTTCGCCATGATATCCATAAGCGGGGTCTTTGCGTGCACCTTTTCCGTCGTTTTTGCCTACGTCGCCGACGTTACGGAGGAGAGCCAGAGGTCCCTCGCCTACGGCTTGGTAAGATGATTGTAGACACTGATTAGATAAGAAGGTGTTTCTGATTGCCTAAATTCAATTACGTTTTACTGGTCTCAGATTGTATCTCGGATTCTAATCTTTTGTATTTTCTACGCAGGTTTCCGCCACCTTTGCAGCCAGCATGGTGATCAGCCCCGCGTTGGGCTCTTACACCATGGACGTTTACGGTCAAAACTTTCCCGTCGCATTGGCAACCGCGATTGCCATACTCGATGTGTTTTTCATATTGGTCGCGGTGCCTGAAAGCCTGCCGGAAAAGGCTCGACCCCCTGTTCCGATCTCCTGGGAGCAGGCAGATCCCTTCGCCGCCTTGGGAAAGGTCGGGATCCTCAGATCTTTGATCCTTTGAGAGTCTTTCCGGAGGCGGGATCAAAATCCCGAACGATTTTGCGCCCAAAAGGTCATGATTCCGAATTTTAAAGTACCGAATGGCATGATTCCGAATAAAAAGTACCGAAATAAGAGTTTTGCACGAAAAAAACGTGCAAAATATCATTCCGGTACTTTTAAATTCGGAATTATGGCCTTTCGGTTACTTTTCAATTCGGAATTATGCCATTCGGTACTT
>JAFFZH010015188.1:0-23805 GCA_018420115.1 Euura saliciscinereae | reverse complement strand
AATAAAATATTACTCATGCAAAATGAAAACTGAGGCTGTCAGAACTGACGATTGGCTGCTTTTGGAATGAATGAAAGTGTATCATTTCATTGAACTCAAGATTTCAATTTTATTGCTGCGACAAAGAATCTGCGATCGTAAAATCTGCGATGCTGACGATTAACCTCTCATATGAATCTAGCCTGACGTAACCGATGGCGTATAATACTGCCAGCTGTCAAGACTGAGTCTGAAGTGAGATGATAGTGAGAGCTGACAGAGCTTCTTTCAGATGGTACTATTGTGAAGTCAGCTGAGGAATGTCAGAACTTTGGCCTGGGCGATGCAACTTCAATGGATAAACATTAACCATGAAGCACAGATAAATAACGCATAGCTGTCAGAGCTAGAACCGTCAGAATATCTGGAGCAGTCTGACGGTTCTTATAGTGAGAACTACAATACTGTGTTGAGAGAAATATATGAAAATTCGAATAAATTTATTAGGAAAATGAACTTTTCTTCATACCTCGGTCGAAAGTACGTATTTCCGGCATCGGTATCGAAGCAGAAAGCCTAACTTTCATGCATTGGTAGAACTACACGCACGCCCTCTGTGACAGCGGGAGCGAAAACTCACTCGCACACACCGATACCCAATACACGAGACGCCCGCTTCGAGTTTTGTCACTTAGTCACCCAAAAATAATTCAAGACTGGATTAATTATATATCAATCGACGCGGAAAAATCCCCCGAACAGCATATCAAAAACAAGACAATGTCTCTAGACAGTAAATGGTTGAAATTAATAAAGAACTATCAATATTTTGGGCACTACCGCCAAAATCATGCACTGTTCCAATGTCACTTGTCAGATTGGAAAACAAAAATACCACGTTGTAGGGGAGAAAATCATCTACAAATTCGAAGTGGGAACCGATATTGTAGGACCTATAGTTTCCACGTTATTAATTTTGCAAGAGTTTTCTGACAAAACTACGCCTAACGGTCAGCTGGTCCGCTCGGCTCGCTTCGGTCCGTTCCACGCTGCGCGGGAACCACGATATGTTGTTTGGGGGATTTTTTCACATCGATTGATATATGTATAATTCATCCAATCTGTAATTATTTTTGGGTCAAAGGCTAGATTGACTACACTATTCTGCCGCCAGTCAGAATCGCAAACTTCTGTTACTCTCGCTCTCGACGTTACTCTCGCTTGTGATATAACCTCCAAACTGGCTTGGACGTTTCATTCGATCCGTTTGATGCCTGCCCCCGACCAACAGCACTCGCTTCGCTCGTGCCTGCAATGTCGGGCAGGCATCAACACTTGTTAAAACGTATAAATCGGTATAAAAATTCAATTAGTCAGCGTACTTTCGACCGGGCATGAAGAAAAATAGTATACACCACGCGGGCAGAAGATTGAAAGCCCTGAACTGCGCGATATGATGCCCTCGGCTTCGCCTCGGGCATCATCACGCGCAGTGCGGGAATTTTCAACTTTCGGCCCTTGTAGTGTAATATACTATTTCATGAATCTAACCTGACCTGACCTGACGAATGGTGAAAATACTGCCAGCTGTCAGAACTGTCATAGCTTTTGTCAGAATGGTATTATTCTGAAGTCAGCTGAGAACATCAAGGCGCGCGCGCTCGAATTTCGATGATAAATTTTTTAATAGTAAATATTACTTATGCAAAATGAAAACTGAGGCTGTCAAAACTGACGATGAGCTGTTTTTGGAATTAATGAAAGTGTATCATTTCATTGAACTGAAGATGTCAATTTTACTGATGAATTTGACCGATGAGAGATGAAAGATAGAGCATAAACATTAACCATATAGTACAGACAGCTGACGCTATCGGAACTGAACTTTGAGCTTCGACGAGAAATGATCGCGTGGGAGTAGAAGAGTTCTGAGATTGCCATGCGTCGATTTGTGTAAACATTGTATCTCATCAATAAACAAAATGTCGACATTACCTGAAGATCGCGATACGCTATACCTGGGGCAAAACGATCACCACTATCATGCACCAATGCACTATCATGGTGATCATTCTGCGTTCGAAAAACACTCCTGTAAAACTCACTAAAAACCAACTGTAAAAATACGTAACTTTGCAAGGAATCAAATAATTCGACTGAAAAAACAGTTTGGTACTAAATATTAAACTTTCAAGCCAAGATGTACATAGTTTTCTTTATCGAACGTAGCTGGAGAAGTGTACAATTCATTGTTTCTTTTTTTTGTTCCAACAGGTATCCGGCAATTGAATTCATTGCTTCTATGTTTGGATTCCTAAAACAAACAGTGTCCTTTAGACCTTTCAGTCATTTTTCCCTTAGGGGGATCATTTATGAATCTAACCTGTCAGAGCTTCTGTCAGAATAGGATTATTCTGAAGTCAGCCGAGAACTGTAAATTACCGCGACGAGTAAATTATCGGTCATGTTGGAATGGATAAACCTGTATCAGTCGAGTTGAATGAGGATATCAATTCTACTGGGGAATTAAATGAAGATAATAATTTTACTGATGAATGTTAATGATGAATTTCATGAAGCGAACTGAGAATTGAGGCTGTCAAAAATGACAGCTTCGACAAGAAAAAATCAGAAGTGTAAGCTGTCAGGACTGAGTCTGAAGTGAGATGAAAACCGCCAGCTGTCAGAAATAAGTCTGAAGTGAGCTGAGATTGACAGGATCGGTGTGAGATAAGCTGTGAACTGCGGACTGCCAACTGCCAGAGTCGACTGTAAATAACTGCGAACTACGATAATGTTGGAGTAAATAAAACAACTCAAACCGTCAAATGATTTTTTTACTTGTATATGTGAGGATCATTTTTTTTTTCATTCACATAACGTGCATGCAAATACGATGTGAGGTGAAAATGTAATACGGCGCCCGCGAAGCGCGCGCGTTAATTGCTAATCCCCTCATAAAACATCGGTTGACGTGCGTGAATTTGCGCGAGGCTCGAACTTCGAGTTTGATTATTGAAGCTTTTTGGAACCGATTTTGATTGGATTGCGTTGCGGTTGTCGGTTGTTCGCTCTTTCCCGTCACAAAAGATCGGTTGACGTGAGTGAATTTGCGCGAGGCTTGAACTTCGAGTTTAAGATCGGTTGACGTGCGGGAATTCGCGCTGGCTCGAACTTCGAGTTTGATTATTAAAGCTTTTTAAAACCGATTTTGATTGGTTTGCGCTGCGGTTGTCAGTTGTTCGCTCTTCACGACGACGCGTTTGAGTGACGTTTAGGTTAGACAACTGGGCTGAGGTCGGACAACAAGAAAAGTAAAGATTTTCGGAGTACAGAAATCGCAGCATCAAGAAGAAGTTGCATTGCATAGTAGGTACGAGAAAAAGGTTAACATAAAAGACCGGCACGTTTGAGAGATGGGAACAGCCAAGAAGGTTGATATTTTGACAGCAAAGAGAAGGAATTGAAGTTCCAATCAAGAAAGTGCCCCAAATTGCACGAGAATTGATGTGCAAGGTTAGTTGATGAGCATTGAAGAAATTTTCAGACGATTATTACACCAATGGGGTTTGTATGCGTACATTTGATTTGATTTTGATCCGTTTCATACGCGGTAAAGGTTCCCAGATAACAATTGTGCGACGCACGAAACTATCACGACGTGCGGCTTACGCCGTTCGGGTGTTATGAGTCGCACGCGTGACAGTTAGGTGCGACTCATAACACCCGCACGACGTGAGTCGCACGTCGTGATGATCAGGTGCGACTCATAACACCCGAACGGCGTGAGCCGCACGTCGTGATAGTTTCGTGCGAATTGTTATCTGGGCACGTAGTGTGCCTCTCGTGTGCGACGCACAGCGTGCGGTCATTATGCCGTCGGGGTATTCGACATAAGATGATCGATTAATAATATTTTTGCCCTCCTTAACGGGATGGAAGTCACAGTTTTTTGACCGGGGCAATAAACCGGGATGAAAACTTGTCAAGAGGGATAAAAACTTTTACAGGAGGGGAAAAAACTCTCGTAACCATAACTCTCGTAACCACGGTAACGATGAAATAAACTCAGAAAGTGCTGCCCCCAGTGGAAAACACCGTTCTCGTGGTTCTAACCTCACTTTCACTCGTTTTTAATGCATATGTGGTAGAAAATAACATATGTGCCAAGGAAAGGAAGCAGGCGTTTTGTTTCGCGCATTTTGCAGAACTCGTCTTCACTCTCGGGCGCCCTCGAATTGGAACTCGTTCTGCAAAATCGGCGCTCGACAAAAAACGCCTGCTTCCTCCCCGTGGTGCATAATAAACTATTAAACGCTAATTTCTTCTAAGCTTACCACGAAAAAATCTTTAAAAAATTTTGTGACATGCGGGTCGAGGTCCGTCAGATGTAGTATTTTTTTTTCAGGTATTTCGGAGTGGAAATGGCGGAAAAATCGCGAAAAACCCAAGATAACGTTTTCTTAGGTTCCAAGCGTAATATTGAAGATAACAGGTTGAAATTTAGAGGAACCTAGTTTTCTTATGAAGCGCTTCAACTTGGCGCATAGTGAGTCCAAATCGGTTTAGTATGCTTACGTAGTTATATAGTAAGCTTATGATTGCCTATATTCGTTTATTAAATAAATCTGGTGATTATAAAATTGGGCTGAATGTTTCCACAATAGAATTTGGTGACTATAAACTTAGGTTGAATGTTTCCACAATATAGAACGTTCCCGAGTATTCACATTATTATAACAGTCACCTTGTTTTGACTTCCGAGGTTGGGCTAACTGACAGCTGTTCACGTGCCGAACTCCCCTAGCCGGACCTGCCGAATTGCAGAACTACGGTACTGCCGATTGAACAAAAAAAAAGTGCATGTATGTTCGGTTGCATAACTCTAGGGCCGCCACAATCGTTGTCCCTGGGTGTACCTGGGGCATTCCATGCCAAATCGATTCGCGGGAGACCCTCGACCTCCCGAATCGGGTCCGTGATTTTTTGTATTATTCTTGAGACTCCAAATGGCAAATTAATTTTTTTCAGATTTTTCAAATCAATTTCAGTGTGTGGTAAATTATTCTTTCAATACCTTGATGGCCGTGACCGAAAAATCTGAAAAAAATTCTCAAAAAGTCTGTGTCAGGAATAAAAAATGTTGACGCAAATTGCTTGGTGTCCAAACTTTTCCTTCGACCTGACTTCTTAGCTTTTCCGATTTTATAAAATTTGATTATTGTTTATTCTTACTTATATTCAACTTTGAGTTATAATTTAATAAATTCACGGTGTATTGATCGCCACTACCATTTTTATTTTTTTCAATTCTTCAATCGAAAAATCAGACCGTAAAAAAGTCTGGACATTATGCAATTTAGGTTAAGAATGTTCATTTCTGACTGAGACTTTTTGAGAGTTTTTCCAGATTTTTCGGACACGGCCATCGAGGTATTGAAGAAAAAAAAAATTCGACATTCACCACGCGCTCAAATTTATTTTGAAACTCCTGAAAAGAGAATTTACTTGCTTTTTAGAGTGGGAAGAATGGTACAAAAAATCATGGACCAGATCCGAGAGGTCAAGGGTCACGGGCAGGTCGATTTGGCGTAGACTGCCCCACCTACATACACCTACATCAAACCAATAGATTTTAATTTCACTTAAAAACCTATGCCTTATAGGCATACCGTCGCGTGCTCTATCCCGTCGACAGCTAAAATTAGCGGTTACAGGGCTGAAGATGCGTGCTGTAAGAGTAGGCTCCGACAAACTTCCATCCAGGATTATTCGAGTCGAAATGAAACAGTGTTTTCCGGAATGATGACGAAATCAAGCGACGAAATCTTGCTAAATGAAACAACTTCCTCAAAATGAAGATCTTAGACCAGTCAATCTAGACACTTTAACATGGTGTATTCGGAAATCTGGTTTCAGGGGATGAATGATGCACCAATCGATAGATAAAGACCCCCTGATTAACATATCAAAATGTATCCTCTCAGTTTTCCCGGCGCGATTTGTAATTACTAATTAAAAACAACCGGAGATGTTACTCACTCAAGCAAAAAACTGAAGCGAGCATTACGTAGCGGCGAAAATTTGCCGTCGATTCCTTATGAAAAAGTATAGTAGACAATGCACGGTTGATTTACTATGAATTTTTTAAGTGAATTTTCATCAATTTACGACAAGCCGTCAGCTGATCGCTCGGAAAAAACATGGCGGCTCGGTCGGGTTTCGCGATGCGCGCCAATGCGCAGTTGATTCAAACGTCCGCTGCGAGGTCCCTAATTCTTACCAGAGGACCTATTTTATAAGAGAATTGACGGAACCTTGGCAAACTTGGTATACTTATGTTTTCGAGGTCGCTGATTACGAATCCGATATCAAAATTAGTGAAAACATAATGGCGGCTGCACTACGGTCGGTTTAAAGTCACATTTGTTAATAAATTCGATCAAAAATCCGATTTCTCAAAAATCTTCTTATGAATCCGATGTGACAACTTGAAAAACATTTCACAACCTGTACTTTTGAGAAATCAGATTTTTGATCGAATTTATTAAGAAATGCGACTTTAAACCGACCGTAGTGCAGCCGCCATTATGTATCCACTAATTTTGAGGTGCAAAAACGGTCGTCAAGTACATTGGTCTCAAAAAAAATCTACCAACAAAAAGTCTTTCTTCAAAAATACCCACCAACAAAAATTCGTCTTTCACAAAAAGTCTTTCCTCCAAAATACCTTCCAACAGAATCCGTCTTTCAAAACGTTCTTTCTATAAAAGATTTGAAATCAGATACAACTACCAAGTACAAAAAATAAAAATGAAATTCCAC
This sequence comes from Euura saliciscinereae, assembly GCA_018420115.1. Classification (NCBI taxonomy): domain Eukaryota; kingdom Metazoa; phylum Arthropoda; class Insecta; order Hymenoptera; family Tenthredinidae; genus Euura; species Euura saliciscinereae. The sequence continues at coordinate 17,001 of JAFFZH010015188.1, read as the reverse complement.
CAACTGGCGTTACGCTCGCTCACTCGATTGGTTTTTCGAATAATTTGTGATGTCAAAAAAATTTGGGGAAAAATTTTGAAAAAAAAAATTTAGGGAGTGGTACTTGGCGGGCCATCATAGCATGTATAAGAATGTCCGGTAAACATGACCTAATACTTGTTAACTTACCCACACCTCGCCCGCCAAGTACCACTCCCTAAATTTTTTTTTTTCAAAATTTTCCCCCAAATTTTTTAGACATCACAAATTATTCGAAAAACCAATCGAGTGAGCGAGCACAACGCCGGTTGGTGGAATTTCATTTTTATTTCTTGTAATTGGTAGTTGTATCTGATTTCAAATCTTTTATAGAAAGAACGTTTTGAAAGACGGATTCTGTTGGAAGGTATTTTGGAGGAAAGACTTTTTGTGAAAGACGAATTTTTGTTGGTGGGTATTTTTGAAGAAAGACTTTTTGTTGGTAGATTTTTTTTGAGACCAATGTACTTGACGACCGTTTTTGCACCTCAAAATTAGTGGATACATAATGGCGGCTGCACTACGGTCGGTTTAAAGTCGCATTTCTTAATAAATTCGATCAAAAATCTGATTTCTCAAAAGTACAGGTTGTGAAATGTTTTTCAAGTTGTCACATCGGATTCATAAGAAGATTTTTGAGAAATCGGATTTTTGATCGAATTTATTAACAAATGTGACTTTAAACCGACCGTAGTGCAGCCGCCATTATGTTTTCACTAATTTTGATATCGGATTCGTAATCAGCGACCTCGAAAACATAAGTATACCAAGTTTGCCAAGGTTCCGTCAATTCTCTTATAAAATAGGTCCTCTGGTAAGAATTAGGGACCTCGCAGCGGACGTTTGAATCAACTGCGCATTGGCGCGCATCGCGAAACCCGACCGAGCCGCCATGTTTTTTCCGAGCGATCAGCTGACGGCTTGTCGTAAATTGATGAAAATTCACTTAAAAAATTCATAGTAAATCAACCGTGCATTGTCTACTATACTTTTTCATAAGGAATCGACGGCAAATTTTCGCCGCTACGTAATGCTCGCTTCAGTTTTTTGCTTGAGTGAGTAACATCTCCGGTTGTTTTTAATTAGTAATTACAAATCGCGCCGGGAAAACTGAGAGGATACATTTTGATATGTTAATCAGGGGGTCTTTATCTATCGATTGGTGCATCATTCATCCCCTGAAACCAGATTTCCGAATACACCATGTTAAAGTGTCTAGATTGACTGGTCTAAGATCTTCATTTTGAGGAAGTTGTTTCATTTAGCAAGATTTCGTCGCTTGATTTCGTCATCATTCCGGAAAACACTGTTTCATTTCGACTCGAATAATCCTGGATGGAAGTTTGTCGGAGCCTACTCTTACAGCACGCATCTTCAGCCCTGTAACCGCTAATTTTAGCTGTCGACGGGATAGAGCACGCGACGGTATGCCTATAAGGCATAGGTTTTTAAGTGAAATTAAAATCTATTGGTTTGATGTAGGTGTATGTAGGTGGGGCAGTCTACGCCAAATCGACCTGCCCGTGACCCTTGACCTCTCGGATCTGGTCCATGATTTTTTGTACCATTCTTCCCACTCTAAAAAGCAAGTAAATTCTCTTTTCAGGAGTTTCAAAATAAATTTGAGCGCGTGGTGAATGTCGAATTTTTTTTTTCTTCAATACCTCGATGGCCGTGTCCGAAAAATCTGGAAAAACTCTCAAAAAGTCTCAGTCAGAAATGAACATTCTTAACCTAAATTGCATAATGTCCAGACTTTTTTACGGTCTGATTTTTCGATTGAAGAATTGAAAAAAATAAAAATGGTAGTGGCGATCAATACACCGTGAATTTATTAAATTATAACTCAAAGTTGAATATAAGTAAGAATAAACAATAATCAAATTTTATAAAATCGGAAAAGCTAAGAAGTCAGGTCGAAGGAAAAGTTTGGACACCAAGCAATTTGCGTCAACATTTTTTATTCCTGACACAGACTTTTTGAGAATTTTTTTCAGATTTTTCGGTCACGGCCATCAAGGTATTGAAAGAATAATTTACCACACACTGAAATTGATTTGAAAAATCTGAAAAAAATTAATTTGCCATTTGGAGTCTCAAGAATAATACAAAAAATCACGGACCCGATTCGGGAGGTCGAGGGTCTCCCGCGAATCGATTTGGCATGGAATGCCCCAGGTACACCCAGGGACAACGATTGTGGCGGCCCTAGAGTTATGCAACCGAACATACATGCACTTTTTTTTTGTTCAATCGGCAGTACCGTAGTTCTGCAATTCGGCAGGTCCGGCTAGGGGAGTTCGGCACGTGAACAGCTGTCAGTTAGCCCAACCTCGGAAGTCAAAACAAGGTGACTGTTATAATAATGTGAATACTCGGGAACGTTCTATATTGTGGAAACATTCAACCTAAGTTTATAGTCACCAAATTCTATTGTGGAAACATTCAGCCCAATTTTATAATCACCAGATTTATTTAATAAACGAATATAGGCAATCATAAGCTTACTATATAACTACGTAAGCATACTAAACCGATTTGGACTCACTATGCGCCAAGTTGAAGCGCTTCATAAGAAAACTAGGTTCCTCTAAATTTCAACCTGTTATCTTCAATATTACGCTTGGAACCTAAGAAAACGTTATCTTGGGTTTTTCGCGATTTTTCCGCCATTTCCACTCCGAAATACCTGAAAAAAAAATACTACATCTGACGGACCTCGACCCGCATGTCACAAAATTTTTTAAAGATTTTTTCGTGGTAAGCTTAGAAGAAATTAGCGTTTAATAGTTTATTATGCACCACGGGGAGGAAGCAGGCGTTTTTTGTCGAGCGCCGATTTTGCAGAACGAGTTCCAATTCGAGGGCGCCCGAGAGTGAAGACGAGTTCTGCAAAATGCGCGAAACAAAACGCCTGCTTCCTTTCCTTGGCACATATGTTATTTTCTACCACATATGCATTAAAAACGAGTGAAAGTGAGGTTAGAACCACGAGAACGGTGTTTTCCACTGGGGGCAGCACTTTCTGAGTTTATTTCATCGTTACCGTGGTTACGAGAGTTATGGTTACGAGAGTTTTTTCCCCTCCTGTAAAAGTTTTTATCCCTCTTGACAAGTTTTCATCCCGGTTTATTGCCCCGGTCAAAAAACTGTGACTTCCATCCCGTTAAGGAGGGCAAAAATATTATTAATCGATCATCTTATGTCGAATACCCCGACGGCATAATGACCGCACGCTGTGCGTCGCACACGAGAGGCACACTACGTGCCCAGATAACAATTCGCACGAAACTATCACGACGTGCGGCTCACGCCGTTCGGGTGTTATGAGTCGCACCTGATCATCACGACGTGCGACTCACGTCGTGCGGGTGTTATGAGTCGCACCTAACTGTCACGCGTGCGACTCATAACACCCGAACGGCGTAAGCCGCACGTCGTGATAGTTTCGTGCGTCGCACAATTGTTATCTGGGAACCTTTACCGCGTATGAAACGGATCAAAATCAAATCAAATGTACGCATACAAACCCCATTGGTGTAATAATCGTCTGAAAATTTCTTCAATGCTCATCAACTAACCTTGCACATCAATTCTCGTGCAATTTGGGGCACTTTCTTGATTGGAACTTCAATTCCTTCTCTTTGCTGTCAAAATATCAACCTTCTTGGCTGTTCCCATCTCTCAAACGTGCCGGTCTTTTATGTTAACCTTTTTCTCGTACCTACTATGCAATGCAACTTCTTCTTGATGCTGCGATTTCTGTACTCCGAAAATCTTTACTTTTCTTGTTGTCCGACCTCAGCCCAGTTGTCTAACCTAAACGTCACTCAAACGCGTCGTCGTGAAGAGCGAACAACTGACAACCGCAGCGCAAACCAATCAAAATCGGTTTTAAAAAGCTTTAATAATCAAACTCGAAGTTCGAGCCAGCGCGAATTCCCGCACGTCAACCGATCTTAAACTCGAAGTTCAAGCCTCGCGCAAATTCACTCACGTCAACCGATCTTTTGTGACGGGAAAGAGCGAACAACCGACAACCGCAACGCAATCCAATCAAAATCGGTTCCAAAAAGCTTCAATAATCAAACTCGAAGTTCGAGCCTCGCGCAAATTCACGCACGTCAACCGATGTTTTATGAGGGGATTAGCAATTAACGCGCGCGCTTCGCGGGCGCCGTATTACATTTTCACCTCACATCGTATTTGCATGCACGTTATGTGAATGAAAAAAAAAATGATCCTCACATATACAAGTAAAAAAATCATTTGACGGTTTGAGTTGTTTTATTTACTCCAACATTATCGTAGTTCGCAGTTATTTACAGTCGACTCTGGCAGTTGGCAGTCCGCAGTTCACAGCTTATCTCACACCGATCCTGTCAATCTCAGCTCACTTCAGACTTATTTCTGACAGCTGGCGGTTTTCATCTCACTTCAGACTCAGTCCTGACAGCTTACACTTCTGATTTTTTCTTGTCGAAGCTGTCATTTTTGACAGCCTCAATTCTCAGTTCGCTTCATGAAATTCATCATTAACATTCATCAGTAAAATTATTATCTTCATTTAATTCCCCAGTAGAATTGATATCCTCATTCAACTCGACTGATACAGGTTTATCCATTCCAACATGACCGATAATTTACTCGTCGCGGTAATTTACAGTTCTCGGCTGACTTCAGAATAATCCTATTCTGACAGAAGCTCTGACAGGTTAGATTCATAAATGATCCCCCTAAGGGAAAAATGACTGAAAGGTCTAAAGGACACTGTTTGTTTTAGGAATCCAAACATAGAAGCAATGAATTCAATTGCCGGATACCTGTTGGAACAAAAAAAAGAAACAATGAATTGTACACTTCTCCAGCTACGTTCGATAAAGAAAACTATGTACATCTTGGCTTGAAAGTTTAATATTTAGTACCAAACTGTTTTTTCAGTCGAATTATTTGATTCCTTGCAAAGTTACGTATTTTTACAGTTGGTTTTTAGTGAGTTTTACAGGAGTGTTTTTCGAACGCAGAATAATCACCATGATAGTGCATTGGTGCATGATAGTGGTTATCATTTTACTCCAGGTATAGCGTATCGCGATCTTCAGGTAATGTCGACATTTTGTTTATTGATGAGATACAATGTTTACACAAATCGACGCATGGCAATCTCAGAACTCTTCTACTCCCACGCGATCATTTCTCGTCGAAGCTCAAAGTTCAGTTCCGATAGCGTCAGCTGTCTGTACTATATGGTTAATGTTTATGCTCTATCTTTCATCTCTCATCGGTCAAATTCATCAGTAAAATTGACATCTTCAGTTCAATGAAATGATACACTTTCATTAATTCCAAAAACAGCTCATCGTCAGTTTTGACAGCCTCAGTTTTCATTTTGCATAAGTAATATTTACTATTAAAAAATTTATCATCGAAATTCGAGCGCGCGCGCCTTGATGTTCTCAGCTGACTTCAGAATAATACCATTCTGACAAAAGCTATGACAGTTCTGACAGCTGGCAGTATTTTCACCATTCGTCAGGTCAGGTCAGGTTAGATTCATGAAATAGTATATTACACTACAAGGGCCGAAAGTTGAAAATTCCCGCACTGCGCGTGATGATGCCCGAGGCGAAGCCGAGGGCATCATATCGCGCAGTTCAGGGCTTTCAATCTTCTGCCCGCGTGGTGTATACTATTTTTCTTCATGCCCGGTCGAAAGTACGCTGACTAATTGAATTTTTATACCGATTTATACGTTTTAACAAGTGTTGATGCCTGCCCGACATTGCAGGCACGAGCGAAGCGAGTGCTGTTGGTCGGGGGCAGGCATCAAACGGATCGAATGAAACGTCCAAGCCAGTTTGGAGGTTATATCACAAGCGAGAGTAACGTCGAGAGCGAGAGTAACAGAAGTTTGCGATTCTGACTGGCGGCAGAATAGTGTAGTCAATCTAGCCTTTGACCCAAAAATAATTACAGATTGGATGAATTATACATATATCAATCGATGTGAAAAAATCCCCCAAACAACATATCGTGGTTCCCGCGCAGCGTGGAACGGACCGAAGCGAGCCGAGCGGACCAGCTGACCGTTAGGCGTAGTTTTGTCAGAAAACTCTTGCAAAATTAATAACGTGGAAACTATAGGTCCTACAATATCGGTTCCCACTTCGAATTTGTAGATGATTTTCTCCCCTACAACGTGGTATTTTTGTTTTCCAATCTGACAAGTGACATTGGAACAGTGCATGATTTTGGCGGTAGTGCCCAAAATATTGATAGTTCTTTATTAATTTCAACCATTTACTGTCTAGAGACATTGTCTTGTTTTTGATATGCTGTTCGGGGGATTTTTCCGCGTCGATTGATATATAATTAATCCAGTCTTGAATTATTTTTGGGTGACTAAGTGACAAAACTCGAAGCGGGCGTCTCGTGTATTGGGTATCGGTGTGTGCGAGTGAGTTTTCGCTCCCGCTGTCACAGAGGGCGTGCGTGTAGTTCTACCAATGCATGAAAGTTAGGCTTTCTGCTTCGATACCGATGCCGGAAATACGTACTTTCGACCGAGGTATGAAGAAAAGTTCATTTTCCTAATAAATTTATTCGAATTTTCATATATTTCTCTCAACACAGTATTGTAGTTCTCACTATAAGAACCGTCAGACTGCTCCAGATATTCTGACGGTTCTAGCTCTGACAGCTATGCGTTATTTATCTGTGCTTCATGGTTAATGTTTATCCATTGAAGTTGCATCGCCCAGGCCAAAGTTCTGACATTCCTCAGCTGACTTCACAATAGTACCATCTGAAAGAAGCTCTGTCAGCTCTCACTATCATCTCACTTCAGACTCAGTCTTGACAGCTGGCAGTATTATACGCCATCGGTTACGTCAGGCTAGATTCATATGAGAGGTTAATCGTCAGCATCGCAGATTTTACGATCGCAGATTCTTTGTCGCAGCAATAAAATTGAAATCTTGAGTTCAATGAAATGATACACTTTCATTCATTCCAAAAGCAGCCAATCGTCAGTTCTGACAGCCTCAGTTTTCATTTTGCATGAGTAATATTTTATTTTACTATATTAAAAAATTCATTCGGCTCACTTCAGAGTCACATGTAACAACTGACAGTTCTCAGCGCACTTCAGACGCAGTTGTCTACCACCTGAGTGTACGTCATCCCCAGAAAAATGTGGAAATGTATTATGTAGCCCACAAATGTTTTTTCACCACACCTGCACGGAAAGTACGACTTTCGGCCCGCCGCGTAAACGGGAAGTCGTGCTTTTCGATGCAGGGGGTGGTGAAAAATAGTATACAACCCACGGGAGTGAAAAAGGCCATCCCAAACTGCGTTCTTGCCATCTCACATGCAGTTTGGAATAGCCTACTTTCCCTCCCTAGGTGTCTAATATACTATTCGTCTCCTCAGCACGTAAACTTTCGAAAGACTCATTTTATCATCGCAATTCATTCGGTACATCGTCGTAGTTTTGGTTTTGAGATAGAGTCAATCCAAATGCTGACAGTTCTCAGCTGATTTCAGAAAAATACCACTCTGATAGAAGCTCTGACACTTCTCGCTATCATCTCACTTCAGACTCAGTTCTGACAGCTGGCCGTATTTTCACTATCGGTTACACCAGGTTAGGTCAGGTTAGATTCATTAGAAGTTAATTTCCTGCAGTTTCATCATCAGCGTCTTAGTTTTTAATCGCACACTTTCTGCCTCTAAACCGCAGTTCATTCGTCGCAGGTTTCAATCAGTTCTCAGCTCACCTCAGAAATATCACAGATTCTCCGACACCTGGTCGGTTATTAGGTCTGCAAGTTTGCAGTGATGACAGTTCTGACAGTTCAGCTGTATATCGGCTCACCTCAAACCGCATCGGAGCCGCGCGGGCCAATCGCAACGCGGGAAAAGAGGCTTCAAGCGTTCGATAAGTTCGATAAGCATTCGATAGAGCATTCGACCTCGGGCCGCGTTCGGGTGTGACACCAACTTTTAGCATTGAAAATGTTTCCGTTTTCGGGGTAATAGCGAACCACTGGTTCAGTATAGGGGTCCAGATATCAAATGTCACGAAAAGTTGTCACACGAAAGCGTTACGCTGGTTGAGCACCAATGGTTTGAGTGGATCCAGATAGCCATGAATTCTGAGGCTCGACGATTGTGAAACAATTGAGAAAGTATTGGAAACGTATACGTGAAATTCGCGATTTTGTACAGCATTATCCAAATATATGTATAGCAAAGAATAAATTCCTCTTCTACAGATCAGATAAAATTCGGAAACAGAGAACGAATTGTTTTAAATTGAATTCACACTAACTTGAGTCACAAGAGTGCCCGCAGTCGAAATTCCAAAAGACCAAACAATAGAACGGGCGAAATGTCGAAAAGTGCAATTAACAACTATTCGAAACGTGAAATGGGTCATAATAAGGATAGGCCAGAATATCGTTATTTTGAAAATCGATGTTTCGTTTTCCCGGAATATTGATTATCGCATAACAAATTTCTAAAATGACTGAACGTTCAAATAAATAACCCTTTCGCTGATACAGCCGTTCGATTTTTTAGGCACGTCGATAAGAAAAAGATCGTTCTTCTAATGTTCCGTGACTTTTAGATTCGTATGGAAAAAAATCGAGATATCGGCCGTTCTGTTTTTGATCGTTCGGAATTTGTACCAACATCCATTTTTTTTTAAATTGATCCAAATGCAGCAAATCCAAAGGCAACAAAACAAAAGATAGTCAAAACATAATGCACAAAGACGATAAAACAGGGGACATTTTCAATGCCTCGGATGCTTGCGTTACATGCAAGATCTGTGAATTTTTTTTTTTAGGGATAAAGTTTTACTCATTAATACCAAATATTGGTTATTTTTCAATGAGATCCCAATAAACACAAAAAAGTTGAATACACGTTCAAGAATGGTGGAATAAAAACCATAAACACGTGTAGAAAAAACGTGTAATGTTTATTGAGAGAACACGTATCAGAAACGATGTAATGTCCGGCTTTACACTAGTTTTTCAACGTTTGAAAGATGTGTATTCAGTATTACACATCTACTACAGTGTAGAATCTACACCATCGATATCATCATGGTTGAGAAACGTCGATTACACGGTTCTTCATACGCATTGATTCGCTGTTGAAAGATCACTTATCGGAAACGATGTAATGTCCGGCCGTTCCACTGATTTTTTAATGTCCAAAAGACGTGTATTATCCAACTTTTACACCATCAATATCATCGTGTTTGAGATACGTTGATTGAATGTAATATTTATTCGTTTATGTGGCTGTTAGAGCAATACCTGTACTGAAAGAAAATCTGCCTCTGACAGCAAGAATTCTGGTTGCCATAGCTGCCACGTGGTCGGTGGTTCGCGCTGATACCAGCGCCACTCGCCAGCCACGACAACCTAACCTAATCCTGCGTTTGCCGCGCGCGTGAATATCGTGCACACAGCAAGAAATATATCTGCGTAAGCGGTATAATCGCACTCTCGGCAGTGTATTGCTCCCTCAGCCAGAAGCAATCGTGTCACAGCGAAACCAAGGATAGCTACTGTAGCAGATCAAAAGTTCTTACCGATGACCAAAAGCTTCCTGTCAGTGGCTAAACGTTCGCTGCAGTAGCTGATTGTTCTCGGCGTAACTTTGTTCCGCTGGATACAGGCAACTTTTTTTTCAGTACATGGGAAAACAAAAAGCAAATTTTAGGAAAAAAGTTTTTTTTTTACTTTTCACTCGCTATTACAGATGTTTCAGGTCTAACTTATGTTCGAGTGCACATGTCAATTGAAACGCATTTTGAGTTCACTTTAACTTTTTTGCTTCTTAAGACCTAGCCGGGGTTTGAACCCGGAACGCTCGCCGCTGTTCGTATTACTAGTCGCACACCCTCACCACTACGCTATAGGTACCGCCGATTGAATAACCCTGCAACGTTTCGATACATGGATTCACCAATATTTTCTATTATTATCTCTCTGATTGTTTGTTTGACCACGTCGTGTATGTTCTTGAAATTATAGAAGGAAGAAATAAGCAGATTGATGTAATTTCCATGTCTATCAGACACGTAATTACACGTGATCTTCAGACCAGCCCATAATTCAAGAGTACATAGGTATAGTACAATTATGACCGTAGATGAATTTGAATCAGGATGTCCGGTCGCGTTTTGCTTCTCGAACCGATCAGATGAAGAAATTTTCAAACTGTTTTTTGAAAAAATTAGGTCAAAGGTCGGGACACTTAAAGGTACTGTACGTATCCATGTCGGATGATGCTCCAGCATTTTACAATGCATGGGCTAGCGTTATGGGCATTGTTCCAAATGGGCAATTCCATATCAAGTGATCAAGGCTTTCGAGACAAATTTTTCTGATCTTGACGTCGATCTCACAAAAAGAAGTTCACGATGAAAAAAATCTACTCGCCTGAGCATTTTTTTTATTCTCAATATTTTTGAAGTTATGCAACCTCTTCGTTTTGGCGCATTTTTTTTCAAAAAATCATAACTCCGGCTACGTTGGTCATAGGGAGATCAGCTTGGGCTCATTTTCTTCGCAAAAGAATATAGTTTTCAGAAAAAAGTAGGGCATTGGGATTTTCGATCGCTCAACATAAAATTGTCTCCATTTCCCGAAACAATTGGAGATTGCGGGAAAATGCATTTTTTTTTAATCTGAAAAAAATCACAGACGTAGATATATGTATCCTCTCAGTGCTGTGTAATTTTCAGAGTGGGAGAGCGAGGCGATTTTTTATGGCCTCAAATGTGTATTATGTTGATGAGTACCTTTTATCGTGTAATATTTTCGGCAGACTACTTAAGTATTTAGAATTCAAAAATGGGTCTTTCGGTTCAAATAATATCTTTAATCGTGTATTTTGGGCCAAATTATTTTGCTTTAACTTCAAGTTTAATAATTATTTCAACTAACATTGAAAATTCTGCAACCCTAGGTCCAACGAATACTCATAATCCACGTAAGTCTTTTCTATTTCCGAAGAATTTTCGTAACACAAAATATAATCTCTTACGTGGAGACTCACTCCCAATGCCCTGTAACAAGCAGAGCAAGTCACAGCATATTTATATGGGTTCATCCCGTATTGTTGGAAATTAATGTGACGGCGTATATATGTCTTTGGAATTTCGAGTATCAGCTGTTAGCGTTATTTTGTTTGCACGTCTCTACAACAACTTGTCACTAAAGTGTCCTGTATCGTCGATAGTTTTCAATAAATGTTTTTAGTTATTTTCACAGTTAAATATACGTGTGTTTGTCTGTGGTTTATAAATTATAAAATCCTAAACTGCTAAACCAAGAATTCCAACACGTATAAAGATACAGAAGTATACCGAAGGTTCATATAGTGATAAGTAACAACAGAGTATCTCGCGTAGAACAGAGTGATTAAGCCAGTCTTTATTCAAGTAAGTGAATCTAGTTCAATCAGTGCTACAGTATATTACTAGTTCAAGGGAAATCTTATTCTTAAGAGAGTAGTTAGGGGAAGTGCATAAGACTGACCAAGCCATCCCACGGTACCTACGCAGTTCCATGCGTATCGTGTGATGCACCGTCAGGCTTAAGCGAGAAGAGTAGAATTGCGGATAGTCTAAGATCTACTAGTTAAGTCTAAGTGGGTGTGTGAGTGTGTGTGTGAGGGTGTGTGAGGGTGTTGGAGGGTAGGCTACGTATGGACCGTGGGACCAGACGTGACATCCATATTTTTTTCTAAAAACTATATATTTTTGCGAAGAAAATGAACCCAAGTTGATCTCCCTATGACCAACGTAGCCAGAGTTATGATTTTTTGAAAAAAAATGCGCCAAAACGAAGAGGTTGCACAACTTCGAAAATATTGAGAATAAAAAAAAAATCTTTGGCGAGTATTTTTGTTCATAGTGAACTATTTTTTCTGAGATCGACGTCAAGATCAGAAAAATGTGTCCCAAAAGCCTTGATCACTTGATATGGAATTGCCCAAATAGACTTCTCTGTACTTGGCACATTGATAAAAACTGGCGCCAGGATTTGAGTAAAATTAGTGGAGGATCAGAAAAGAAAGCACTAGTGTATAAAACTTTGCGAGTGCTGCTACAGTTGACATCTGTTGACGATTTTCACCTTCATCTTAATCAAGTTTTGCAAGATTTACTAGGAGATAGTGATACCAAAGCATTCGGCGAGTATTTTCGCAGTTACTACTACCAACGTCCGAAAAGTTGGGCTTATTGTTATCGTCTGAGAATCGGAATAAATATTAATATGTTGAAATTAAATTATTGTTAAAATTGAATTAATATTAAAATTAATATGTATTTGGAGTCATATCACAAAACACTTAAACACATTTACTTGCAGTGGAAAAAAGTTAAGCGTCTAGATAAAAGTGTTGATGCAGTGATGAAATTAGCTGGAGATAGTTTTTTAAACGGTTGATCAAACTATCAAAACATAGTCCGACTGAAAAAGTGAAAAGAATCCACAACAGTCATAAAGCTAGTGCGACAATCAACGTAGAGAAGATTGAAATTCTCGAGAATCAAAAAGATTGGATAGTGCCTTCATCAACTAATCCGGTAGAAAAATATCATGTCATCAAAGCACACATACATGTGATGAACCGTGCTTGAATGCACTTATTGTAATATTTGCATCCACACTTTCAAATGCTCTTGCACGGATAACATCATCAAAATGAACATTCTTAAGCACATCCATGCGTGTGCCCAAGAGTTTTCAGCCGTTCCAAGTGCCCTGATGTTTCCCAAAATGAAACAAATCATAATGAAATTGCAGATTTGTTTCAATTCCAAGAAAAATTGATCCGTCAGGACAATACCACAAATGAGAAAATCATTAAAAAAAAACAGAGCTTATCTTAGGATTAATTGGTAAGGTCGTCACAATTAGTGACAAAAACGCAAAGTTAATAGAAACGCAGTTAGATAAGGTTATTCATACTTTGAACCAGGAGAAAGTGACCCACTTAGACCCTGTGGAAAATGTGAATGTTCCAAAACAAATTGAAAAACAAACGGGTCTTGTGTCAACAAAAAAAAGAGTAACGTGAAAAACAACATTAGGGGTGCTTTATTAAACGAAACTCATGGAAAAATTGATGATGAAGAACTCAAATCAATTGGGGAGGCTCGTGTCAATGAGAAAGCTCAGGCAGATAATGTTTTTCTTTATTCAACCAAGAAAGGGGGCAAAAAAGGCAATGTTGTTCAGAAACCATCACTTCACGAAAAAAAACGCCATTATGGCAGGCGAAAGTATTAATATTCATACTGGCACTGATCATTCATATAACGTGAACTGTTAACGTGACGCGACTTTGATTTTTCTTTACTCCATTAGGAACTTGTTTCCAAAAATCAATATAAAACTGTGATATTCGTTATTATATCTACGTTGTGAAACATGAGATTGAAATTGTATAGGTGAGAGATAATGACTCTAATTTTATAAATTATCATCGCCGTGTTGAATAATTTGTGACTCAATTTCATGAAAGAAATGGAAGATTGTTGTGCAATACTATAAATATGCAACCCCATACATTATAATATTTCTATTATGATTAACGGATATAATGTATGACGTTGAACATTAAAAAAAAAAACATGGCTTGGAAGTGATCGTTTTGTATCGAATAATAGTATTATTCTGAAATACAAAGGCATTCGTGATTCATAATTTGATTACTTTTGACGTGAGTGAAAAAAAAGTTCTCTATGTATAAAAAAGATGTTTATTTTGTTTATTTAATAATATGTGATTTATCTGTAGAAAAATATGTATAGTTTGTTGTTTCAATGTAACCGACAACAGTTGATATGAAAATTTCCAACGTCGAAATAATGTTTTAATAATTCAATTTGAAGTCCCACTATTAACGACTGTTTTCTAGGGGAGTTGCCGGGTTCAAAATCAGTGCACACGTATGGACTACAATCTAATGAATCTTTATTCAAATCAATAAATTACAGTATGGAAAACGTGTGGATTGAATGAAAGCGAAAGTATAACTAGATGAAAGCAAGTGACTGTCCGATGTGTATCGTGGAATGCGTGTGAGTCTGGGTAGGTGTGTGAGAGAGTGTGTACGAAAGAGTGTAGTTGGAACAATGTGAGATAGTGTAAATGTATCAGATTTAGCTTCATTTCCAACATTTCCGCCCGCCTCGTCTTCACGACGAAACAAATCCATTTATTCCTTGAACGGCAGAAGACAGAGTTTTGAAATCGGCCGTTGCAGGGTCGTAGTGGCGGTGCGGAGTGTAACGACACGAACGTGTCCGTCGGTTCCAGGGTGAGTCGCGGTTACCCGGGCCAGGGGCCATTTAGTTGGAGGTAGGTTTTCGCGCTTGATGAGAACCAGGTCTCCAACTTTGAGAGATGGCTGAGCCGTTATCCATTTCTGACGCTGGGTAAGAGCGTGTAGGTAGTGGGAGGTCCACTGTTGCCAAAATTGGTCTCTCGTTTTGGAAATTTGTTGCCATCTTGAGAGCCGGGATGAGGGCAAAGCGTCGAGCGATGGCTCGGGAATTGCAGTAATAGGAGTCCCAATCAGGAAGTGGCCAGGCGTGAGTGCAGCGAAGTCGTCAGGATCATCGCTGAGCGGTTGCAACGGCCGCGAGTTTAGACACTCTCTAAATCTTTTGGAGTGAAAACAGCGCAACTCCAATGAATGGAGTGACTTTTCCACTCCATTAGAGTGAAATTTTTCACTCCAAGCGATGTGATCGAACAAATCGCTCCAAAGAAGATTGACATTTCACTCCCTTAGAGTGAATAATCACTCTATTGGAGTGAATATTCACTCTTTTGGATTCGCGCTGTTTTCAGTATTGCAGGAGTGAATTTTCACTCCAATGGAGTGAGTTTTCACTCCAAAAAATTTAGAGAGCATGCCTCAATTTTTGTCAAGAGGGTTATCATTTCTTCGAAGGTGAGGGTAGAGTCGCCTAGGACTCTCTTGAGATGGTGCCTGGTCGATTTGACCGCAGCTTCCCACAGGCCACCGAAGTGGGGTGCTGATGGTGGATTGAATTTCCACTGGATCCCATTGGTGGCGAGGGACTGAGCTATGACGTTCGTCGGGATACAAATCGGTGCAAGGCAGCAAGGAAGTGCTCGGTTGAATACCCAGAGACGGCTTCAAGGTGCACGGCTCGAGTCGAGAAGCAAACGAAGACCGCTATATACCCCTTGTAAGTCTTGTGGCTGCGTCAAGGCGTTGTACGAGCTTGATTGGTCCAGCATAATCTACTCCGGTATGTTGGAAGGGCCGAGATGGTTGAGTGCGTTTAGCCGGTAGATTTCCCATCTGTGGCTGGCAAACTGATGCCCGGTATCGAATGCACGGCATGCAGGAAGAGATGACCTTCTTGACAACTCGACGCCCATTGAGGATCCAGTGGGTTCGTCGAATGGTGCTCAAGGTGAGCTGTGTTCCACCGTGGAGAGCTCTGAGGTGCCGGTCGGAAATTAGCAGCTCCGTGAAGGCCGAGGTCTCAGGTAGAATCAGGGGGTGTTTCTCGTCGGGAGACAAGTTTGAATGTCTGAGTCGTCCACCCAGTCTCAGCACTCCGTTGGGTTCGAGGGTTGGAGTGAGTTTGACGAGCGGACTTCGTGATGCCAGGGATCTTCGATTTTCCAATGACGACATCTCGTCGTTGAAATAGCAACGCTGAGTAGCGCGCGTCCAGTACAGTTCCGCGGAGATGAGCTCATCGGCGTTGAGCCCGGGTTGCAGAAAGACTGGCGCATTCTTTGATTTGGCATGGAGGTTCCAAATGTAGCGTTGACACCAGGCCGTGATGCGCAGTAATCTTGGGAGGGAGGAAAATCGATGAATTAGATCCCAAGGTTCCGTTTTGGGTTGATGAACGGCATGTCCTGAAGCTCGTCGTTCGGGGCATTGTTCAGGATCGAGCTCGAGCGTCGAGTGTTCCCATGATGCGGAGGTAGCGCGAAGGAAGTCTGGACCATGAGTCCACAGTGACGCCGTAGATAGATCCTCAGCACTGATGCCTCGAGTTGCTAGATCAGCTGGATTATCGGAGCCAGCAACATGATGCCACTGAGCTGATGGCACTGTGGATTGAACGAAGGCCACTCGATGAGACACGAAAGGCTGCCAGCGATTTGGCGGGCTGGCTAGCCAAGCCAGAGCTACCGTCGAGTCGGACCAGAGATGCAGAGCGGCGTTGGGTAACCGTAAGGCCGTCTGCACGTGCAGCGCCAGTTTGCACAATAAAACTGTGCCACATAACTCCAAGCGAGGTATCGACGGCTTCTGGATTGGTGCGACCTTAGTTTTAGCGCAGAGGAGGACGCTCGTGACACGATGAGAGGGCGAAACAATTCGCAAATAGACGGTGGCAGCGTAGGCTTCTTCAGATGCGTCCGAAAAGCCATGAAGTTCGAGTACTCGATGATCCCGGATGAAGCCACTCCAACGTGGGAAGGTCAACGAGGACAGTCGAGAGAACTCCGAGTAAATGTCGATCCATTGCTCCTGCACTTCGGACGGCAGGGGCGCATCCCAGTCAAGTTTCAGCATCCACAATCGTTGCATGAGAATTTTGGCGCGGATTGTGATTGGGGATAACAGACCGAGTGGGTCGAACAGCTGTGCGATGTTTGACAAGACCGAACGCTTGGTGTACGTCTCAGGTTGAGTAGGAGTTCGCGAGGAAAACACGAAGCAGTCTTCGGTGGATTGCCAGGTTAATCCGAGAAGACGATGTTCCTGTCCTTGATGCCATTCGAGCGAGGGGGTCGACGCGAGCCAGTCCTCAGGCAGGGACTGCAGCAGGCGAGGGTGGTTTGCCGTCCACTTTTTCAAGGGGAAACCGCCCGCCATGAGGCATTCTATTGACTCTCGTTGGACCGCGAGCGTAGATTCCAGGTCATCACCGCCGAACAG
>JAFFZH010015187.1:1706-19633 GCA_018420115.1 Euura saliciscinereae | reverse complement strand
TTTTTTCCGATTTTTATCTCATCTCGAAGTACTCAATATTGACGACGGGACTCACTTTTGGTTGAGATTGTATGGCAGGGGAGGCCAACACGCGCCATTTTGGGAGCTCAAAGCCCGGAAGCCGGAGTACATAATTGGGCGGGTCAGGTAAGCTTGTTACCTGGGTTGAGGAAAGGTCTGTCGATCCTATGATAACGGACAATAGGCATGAGCAATTGGGCATAGGAATATGGGACACGTTCGATATGTTTACATCTGACCAGGTAAATTATTCTAAGAACCCATTGTTCTATGCGACCCCCCGTTCAGTCCAGGTAGTCCCAGGTGGTCAGGTATTAATCCTTTCTAAGTGGACGGGTAACAAGCTTAGGAGCGCACGTATACCTGGCGGGAGTGAATTTGGCTCTGGGAGTCCCTGTTGGCCTCCCCTGTTGTATGGCCTATACATCCTTAAGTGATGTACCGATGTATAACACGATTATAAATGTGCAAGTGTGTGATTAAGAATGAAATGAAAAGAAAAAAAAAAGAGTTGCCGGAGGTCTCGTAAAACGTGTCGTCAGATGTATTTTTTTACGTTTCGTGAGCATGTTGGATATTAGATTGAAAAAAATAGAAGAATAAGACTAAGAAGACGAAAGAGAAAAAGCAGAAGAAGAGACAAAAAAATATCTTCATATATGATGTGTCAGGCCTGCACCTTGATTTATATATAACACGGGTGAATGACAGCATAAATACATATACAAACTTTGACATAGCTATGTAGTTTACAATATCGTCTATACCTAATCGTAAGCCTACCTGCGCTGTAACCAGAGAAATCTATGCGATTCGTTCTTTTTTTTTGTTCTTAATAAAATTCTAGGACATCAAGAAATTAATTTTACAATTCTTCACATAATATTGATTCATATATACATATATAGACAATATACGGAGCGAAGGTTCACCTGAAGGCTGGAAATTGGGCTAATTCGGTGACTTATTAAAGAATACTAAATAATTGATGAGCATTGAATATTTAATTGCGATCACTACTCTATCCAGCTTTTAACACACTGATGATTTTAGACAGAGCGAAACTTACCCTTCAACGACGAGAATTAGAGATTGAGAAGAAATCGAAGAAATTAGACAGAAATAAATTGAAGAAAAGGTTAAAATATTATTAGAATCTGGTATATACACGAATAGTTTTTCTTTTGTTTTCTTACTGTTTTAACAATTTGACACGGTTTGTATGATTTTCTTTGTCTTCAAATAATTTTTCTTCAAATTGTAAGAAAAAAAAATGAAATTATTTAGCGAGCTTCCTGTGTCTATATGTGGTACTTGATAACGTTTCTGTCCGTTGAAATTTAAGATAAGATAAGAGAGAGAGATGAAGATGAGACTTTTTGTGCGGGGGCAGCAGGACTGTACATAGAGTTTGGTCAAAACGGAATATAAATTAGAAATAATAAAGTAGAGAAGAAGAAGAAGAACTAGCTTCGAGTCGAGTAGGATATGTATATAATAATATATAGGTATAAGTAGTAAGCATAACGACGGGTAAATTTGACCCACTTAGCGGTACTTAGCTGAATATGTTTAACGCTCTGCGCAACATATACATTCATATAATAACTCTTGTATCAAAACCGAGTCTTTTTAACTCCGTCTCCGGTCCTGAATCCTCATTGTCAGTCAAATAAAAACTAGACAACATTTTGCGTACATCAATTAAGGGATGCAGGCTGTTAAAATCAAACAATCATTTTCCTGCGGTACAATTATTTAATCATCTTACATAGTTTTACTCATTTATGTATTTTCTTCATATCTGCAGCGCACGTGCTAAATAATTATCATCATACACATATTTTTTTCTTTATTTTTGTCTACTTGCTTAGAAAATTCAACTTCTTTTATTATATAGAATCAACTATTAGTCATCAACGGGTAGCCTTCGAAGGTTTTTAATTAAAATTAATTATACCCTGAGATAGTTTACTGTTTTTAATGATTTAATTAATTAATCAATAAATCAATCAATTGATCGATTGACACATTTTCAGAGATAAAAATAGCAACGAAGAAGAAGAAAAAAAAAAGAAAAAATTAATTGTTGTTTACTCGAGTTATAAAAAGGTGATGTAATATTAATAAACGTGAAAATATAATTTTGGAATATCATCCGGTTCCCCGCAGACATCACGTATTATTGCAACGTCTGTAATAAATCAATCAAGTTTTAGTCGTTAAACAAGTGTATCGCGACCAAGTATAACGAACGAACGAATAAATAATTTGACAGAGTTTATTATTATTATTATTATTATTATTATTATTATTATTATTATACACACGTATCTACATACGTATGCATATATGTATATCATAGTATCATAGGCTGTAGGTACCGTACGATTAATTTAACATTTTATAATTTCGCGTAGCTATATGCGTACCTGTTACATATGTATATGTTCGAGGCTTTAGAATATATAATAATAATAATTTATGTCTTCGTACATATTAATACAGTTTCCATACCGTTTGCGTATATAGGTACACATACATTATAATATAATTAACCTTTCTCACAATATGTTATACACATCGCGTATATATTATATATATGTTACGTGTGAATCGACATCGATCATAAATTATCGTTTCATGAATTACTTGACCGTTGGCTAATTATATTGAATTCCATTTATTATGCCACGTGTGAAATGTTTTGGGTTTACTTTTTTTTTTTTTTGTGTTTCCGATATAAAGTATCTAGAGCTCATGGATGACGAATCATTATTCTTACGATCGTCATAGAATATATGTATAGACGACCGTGAAAAATCGGTCTGTCAGTTATTACGTAGGTTTTCCTTATGGTCAGTCACTCTACATCGTCGTAGTAGTTAGTAATATTAATAATTGGAATAATTGGAGCAAATGGATCAAATGGTACAAATGGAATAAATGAAATAATTGAAATAATCACCATAGACTTATAACTCGTGTTACATATACATATATACGTATTCGAGTCGTGTGTATATAGACTCAGGCATATTGCATAGTGATGATAATGATCGAGGTCGATGATATCAATCCCATAATCCATTATTTACTTTCAATTTTTTATTATACTTTATATACATATATTTACGTATAAAAAGAAAATTCATCTTGTGATCAACAGAGTCAGAGATTTATCTTCAATTTTTTTTTTTTCACGTTACTCACTTAAGCAAATGTAAGGTAAGTAAAGCCGCTCTCTATCTCCGTACCGTACGTATAGTTACAGTCTGTGGTCTCTATATAGTTTTGCACAAAGAGATTGAGAAGGGATGGTAGGATTTCGCGCGGGTACAGAAAGAGAGAGAGAGGAATAATGGAAAATGGGTGAAACGGGTGTAAACGGGGTAACGTTAAACGAGAGAAAGAGAGAAAGAGAGAGAAGAGGAGACAAGCCTCCGGCACACTGGGCGCGTTCATTATGATTCGTGTATTTATATAAAGTCTAAAAATATACGACGTGCTGGGCGAACCCCACACCCGGTATTTCATCTGAGAATAATATTTTAATGCACGTAGTTCTTTATCTCTATTTGTATTTGTTTTTTTTTTTTTAATTTTTTTTTTTGTTTTTCTTGTTTCTTCGTCTTTATATTCCTGTTCTACGTCACTTTGGTGAGCTTTTTGATGTTCCCTCATCTCTACCTCTACCTCTGATATACACCTACCTCTATCACTGTATCTATATGTACGTACTCACTCTTTCTCTCCCTCTCTCTTCTTGCAACTCTAATAAATGTGTCTATATACGTTACTATACCTACGTTTGCGAGAGCCTCTCGTCTCTTCTTTTTTTTTCTACCAATAGAAAAGGACACATATATGTATATATATATATATATATATACATATAATGCATGTGTATTTTTTTTCTTTCTATTTTTTCGTCGTTTGGTTGGTTGGTGGTAATTTTTCTTCATTTACATTAATATACATACGCATTTTTATCTATATAATTTATTTATATTTATACCGTTTCTTTTTCTTTTACTTTTATTTCTTTTCATAATAAATATATATACAGATTCTTTGGGTTCTGTGAAGAGTTCATTTTTACATCTACCGCATAAGTTTCCTTCCTTCTTATAGGTAGGTATTCATAACCGTTGGAAAAATTGAAGAATTTTTTTCGTGTTTTTTTTTTCTACACAATTATCTAGAAAAAATTAATTTTCATTCAATCTATGGAAACTCTAACAGCACATATAAATTTGTTGAAGCAAAAAAAAAGACGAAATGCTTTCATTGGTTCAATAATCTTGATAAAAAATAATCTTGAAAAAAAGATTCTTTCCAAAATCATGTGAAAAATCATTGAAAAGTCTGAAAAATGACTTAATTCGGTGGTTGACTTTTTTTTTGAAATTTCACGGTGTACCTATGTTCAAACTGTAGGTATTATAATATACGAATATCTAATTCTCTGGTTTCGTTCCTCGATACAAATACATACACCTATATACCTAGTACAGTATGTATAATGGTATGTGTACACGGTATATTTTACCACACGTGTTAATATTTTATACACACATACATACGTACATACATACGTGAGTACATGAGTACATAGTACAGAGGGCAAGCCGTGAAGTCAGAGTGCGATACGATATATATACGATATACGGTATAAGGAGAAATAATATATCACCCTCCATACCTGAAGAGAGAAGTGGGGGTTGGAGGGTGGAGGTTACGAGCTATACGTCGTACCGATAGGGGGGAGAGTTTAATAAATCTTATTCTTCACCTATGTATGAAATACGGTAATAATAATTTATAAGATAAACTATGCAACGCTACAGGACACGTGGCAGGGGGGCTTGGGGCATCTGAGCTTATAACTTGACTCCACCCCGTCCACACGCATCTTTGCTCGTCTGTGTTTCGCTCCTTCCTCTTCTTCTTCTTCTTCTTATTCCAAACATCTTTAAATAAACTTTTATTTATACGTCAGTCGAAGCGAATATATAGCCTCGTAGTACTAAACGATCATATTGCCGTTTTTTTTTTTATTCTTGTGATTTGTTTTTAATTTCTCTAACTGACGTCGTTATAATCGATGGGAGAATTTTTAATTGATCGATCTGACTGGATAATTGGCGTGAAATTTGTTCCCTAACAAGGATAATATATGTACCGGGTGTTGATAAAATGGGGGGAAAAATGAGAAGGACTCCCACTAGCCTCGTCTGAGCTGCAAAGTAAGGTAAACAGAGACGTTCGTACTCGCTATGTCCACACGTATTTATGCAGCCTGTGTATAGCAGCCCAAGGTGCAGGCTGTGATCCTCTCTTTCTCGTATATCTCCTTCTCTCTTTCTCTTTCTCTTTCTCTTTATTATAACGTAGCTTGGAGGAAAGGGCAATGCACCCTGAAGGGAATGCAATATACCGAACATATACATATACATATACATATGCGTTTGTAGGTACGTATATACCGGGTATGTGAGACGTGCGTCACGATATAATATATTTTATTGCCTTATTTATTACGATATTAACCTACCATACCTGCAGCAACGATTATTATACATATATTCCACCGCACAAACCCCTCTTATCACACTACACGGTTGAAAATATCTTGGAATTTCTTATACAAAGAGGAATTAAATTTACAAATCGTGGTTATTGAAGAAACATACCGAATTTTCAATCACTGTATCTCAGTATCGATAATAGTCCGTTCAAATTTTCATTTTTTGGTTCATTCTGCAATATTTTGTGATCCGATTCGGCAATTATTGTAGCAGCGGAAACCCATTTTTAAATGAAATTATCGTGAATTTTCATGTAATAGGTATGAGTATTCAGTCGAATTTTCAAAACATTCTGTATGTAAAATTTAGTATGAATCTTGGCTATAAATTATTTCCGAACGATTTTTAATTTTTCAAAACTATCATATGAATATTGAAATATTAAAAAAGTAAATAATAATTATTGTGCTCGATGAACTTGAAAATATCCGAACTTATACCCAAGTTATCGAAATAGAGCCCTACTAGGCCCTGGATAGTTTTTCCCCGATTGAGAGTCAATTTCTACTTGGATATAGCCTCCTGTCTATAATCTGACTAGAATAAAAAAAAAAAAAACAGAGAAAGATAGAAGAAAAAATGCAATCGTACAATTTTCTCGATTTTCGATTCCCATTATGTATTATTTACACTCTTGCCTACTTATGTACTGAGCTATGAGGCTAGAGCTACTTGTCTGCGTTACGAATAGCTCCAAGCAACCAACAAACCAAACCAAACCCTAACATGGAAAGATGAGAGGATAATACGTACGTGGGTACTTTGAAGCGGGGGGGAAACGTTTCTTGGCACCTTTCTCATTTAGTGGTTATTAACTTGTTACGTAATATATGGGAGAGAAGTCATCAGAGCGGTTGCAGGATACGCTAGAGTCATACTTTTATACTCGATCTCTGTATAATATGATGTGTGTGTGTAATTTATTATGAGTAAAAAATCACTTTTGTTATATCGTTATTTTTTTTCCTTTTATCAAACATTCGGTACGAGATCGAGTCCTTATCACTCTGATTGATATTAAGTGTAATAAATGAATATACAATGAAAAGACGATAAGATAAAACTCGAATTGAGATTTTGCGTCAAATTTTTTATTTGATTTTTTTTCGATTTTTTAAAGAGTAGCTCGAAATTAATTGGATCGTGTTATTTTTTTCTGTTTCGTTAAAAATGATGATCACAAAATTGACAGGCAATTAAATTCCAGTGTTTTTACTATAGGGTGACGTCACAGCGTAGTGATTTTCGATCCTTTATATTTGCTTGAATTTTGTTTCAATTGAGAAAAGAAAAAAATATGACCTAGTTATTTTTTATTTGCAAACTACTAATACACGAAATAAAAAAAGACGTGCAAAATTCTAATTCAATATCTCGCACGGTATTGATGTGGGTATTAAATGAACGGCGGGGGTGTAAGGAAGGTAGTTAGCCGCGTGTATGTAAAGTCGTGCGGTAACTCCCCGGGGGTCATGAGGTCGCGTGCAATTTCAGACGCTTACGAAACTTGTGCACCAGCATAATTCATATTATGTATAGTATATACATGTGTGTATTCGCGATATACACTCACCACTACCGTGTGTTTGTTGCCAGTGGGCTGCTTCTGCTTCAGCTTCAGCTTCAGCTTCTATTGCTACTCTACTGCTACTCTACTCAACTCAACTCAACTCTAGTCTACTCTATACTGCAGTTACGTAATATATTAGTATGGATTAATGGAACCTCCTGCGCTGCAGCAGCAATGGGATTTGTATATTTATTAGATACAGAGTTGTCTGTCTGTCTGTCTCTCTGTCTGTCTGTCTGTCTATCTATATTCACGTGAAAACTATACATAACTATACTATCCTGGATATATTTCTATCTATTATCCAACACTACGTATGTAAATACAATCGCTTATTCGTATAAATTTAATTTTCCTACTCGTCGATTACAAACAACGAGCATTAATTATACACCTTATTCTTCTATCTCTCTTTTTTTATCTCTCTCTCTCTCTCGCTCTGTCTCTACCTGCGTCATCGTCTTGTTATATATATATTGTATCGTATTAATTATTACCGCGTGAAAATTTAATCGTGCTGAAAACTAGAAGCGTATACACATTTATTTTATCTACTTTGAGGGGGTACACATACACCTTCGAAATGTCGAAAAAAATAAAAACTGACAAAAGTCATTTTTCATATTTTTAGAATGTTTTTCACGCGATTTTGGGAACACATATTTTTGGTTTTCTACGATGCACAAAATAAAATCTATCGGTGAATCGATCCAAGTTTTTCTGGTCCAAAACTATTCAGTAAAGAAGGCTTCTGAAAAGGAACAGAAAACTTCTTGATCCGATCAAAATTGTGTCAGATATTCATTATTTTTTTTTAGAATAAAATAGCGTTTTTCTGTCTTCATACGTTACTTTTCGTGATAACTCGAGTAAACATGAGGTTATGAAAAAGTTATCTGTTCATATTGAAAAAAGCCTCTTTACTGAACGATTTGAGACCAGAAAAACTGAAATCGGCTCACCGGTAGATTTTATTTCGTGCGTCAGAGACGGAAAAAAGATTTTTTCTAAAATCATGTGAAAAATCATTGAAAAGTCTCAAAAATGACTTTCGAAGGTTTTGACCTTTTTTGAAATTTTAACATGTACGTCCCCCCCTTAATATTTATATTGAAAAAATAGAGCAGAAGAATTATTTTTTCAAAATCAAGACTACTGTCGTTTTTTTTTTTCTGTAATACGATTACTTTTCTCATCGCACAGTCTCACCCACTATAATACGTGTGTCGGGTGTGCATTTATGCAACGGCAGGTGCACTAGTTCCTAGAGTATAGAAGGGTACGCGAACGTGTGTTAAAAATGAAGAAAAAAATAATAATAAGAATAATAATAATGAAAAAGCACCGGCTTTCTGAATGAGTAAACAGTTTTTAATTGCACACCACTCAATGTCGCACTCGTGGGTATAGAGCGTAAAAACAATAGTTATATTGGCCTCTGTACATTGTACTTTTCAACGAGTTGTTTTATCTTTTTTTTTCTTTTTTTTTTTTCTATCGTATTTCACTCGTGAATTATCGAAGACGTCGATTCAAATTCTGTGTAATCAGACCGTGAGCTAGTCGACGAAAATTGATAAAAAAAAAAAACATGATTAACGAATGTGTGCTGAGTGTATATAGAATAGGATGAAACAAAGCGTCCCTCTGGCATTAGCTCGTCTCCCTCTAACCGCGAGTAGAGAGAGGTAACGCTGTATTAATATAATTCGTTTCCGCAGCTGGGTTTGGAAAAGACCTCGACGTTCGTATTTATGACATACGGCAGATGTATGAATAAAAACCTATATACAATCGCGTTTCTCCTATATAGTTGTGTTATTATTATTATTATTATTAATGTACCTCGTGTATATATATATGTATATGTATGTCGTGTGATTTTGTCTGTATTTTTTTCTTCTCCGTTTGTGTGTATACGGGTGTCTTTGAATGGATGAGGAGATACATTATACCTCGGAGGTATATAATATTACCGGGTATAGGAAAAAAATATGATATTTTTGTGTCTGAGTGTACTGGCGTCAGCCTGCCGTTATGGCTGTTATTATTTGTATATTATAATTTAGATACAATTATATCCCCGTCCTTGTTCAACGGACGAGGCTCCGCTCGCCGCTATACGTCTCTAACGCTGTGTTTCTTTCTCTTTTCTTTTTTTCACTCTCCTTCTCTCTTCTTTTTATTTCTTTCTCGTCTCTTTATTTTACTTTATTATTATATAGTATTTTCTCTACAAGAGGAAGAGAGACGACGGTATATAATAAAGTCGGAACTTGGAGAGGGAGAAACGCGGGGAACAATGAAATGAGGGAAAGAGATGGACACGAATTGCCATAACACCGGCAATAAAATATATTACAGGAGGTAAAATGATGCCACTATAATATATATATATATATGTATATATATAAAGCTCAGACAAAGAAGAAGCTACGTTATAGGAAAAGAAAATCTACTTACTTCGATGTTGTAATATATGAAACACAATTTAGTCTTATCTTTCTAATTAATTTTCAAATAGTCAAGACTCGTGACTTTTGTTTATCATCCAGGCTGTAACAACGATTGTACCATATGTAACTATACTGCAGTATCCAAATGTTTATCTTTCTCTCTCTCTCTACGTCTATCTTTTTCTTTTACCATTCCTATGTGTACATTACACTTGTAATAGCTGAGGTCTACACGTGTTGCTCAGTCGTATTTGAAAAGTTTGAGTAACGGTAAAAATTAGAAAAAGAGAAAAAAAAATCGACGTCTCAACGTTGATATATTCTGATGAGATAAAGAAAAATTATGAAATAATCTTAGCGATTTTTTTTTTCTCGCAGTGTTTAATTAATTAATTAATTGATTGATTAATTAATCGCAATATCATTCTTCGTTGGAATAATAATCGAAAAAGTTGTCTCTGATTCCGGTTATAGAATATACAGGGGGGGGGGGGGGGGGGGAATTATTATTGTGGGGTGGTAGAGGATCGGTGGGGCCCAGCTGGACTCGTGTAGTCGGGGCCCGAAGTCGAGGGTTTGAAATTATAGAAATTACGAGACGAGAGATGGAAGAAAGAAAGAATGGTAATAAAGAAAAGGAAAAAAATGAATAATGACGATATTAATAATAATAATAATGATAAAATACTGCAACAGACGTACAAAAGGTACAACCTCGGACCCGGCTATTCCTGTTATAAGCCTACCACGTGGAGACACAGGAAAATAAGAGAAACGCGAATTCGTAATTTATTATTTATTATTTATCATTTATGTATGTTGAGAAAAATTGAGGTATATATAATATGATGATCCGATCAACATAGTCACACGTGGGGTCATAATTATATCGTTTCATTCAATTTTTTTTTCTCTATTATTCTCTTGATTACGAATTATTCTTATTTCGAAAATTCAATCTATTATTCTCTTTTTTTTTTTTTTTTTTTTTTGATTCAGCATGAAGAATTGAACTGGAGAAAATCAATTATTTATTGGTTTTATATTTGATTGTAAGAAGAAAAAAATGTATTTTATATCTCGAATACTAATTATTTTATTCAGAATATCGAAAAAGAGGAATTGAAAATTTGAAAATAAAGAATTTTTTTCATTCTTTTCTATGAATAAGAAAAATAATAATTGGGACTTATTTTCATCCTTTTTTTTTTCAATTCTATAAAAATTGAAGGGTGCTACAACTGATTGAAAATTTATCATGAATCATATTACTTATTATATTCGATCTTAATTATTCTAACTAACATTATTTCATGCATGTATAAAGGTATAAAGAAAAATGAAATATTTGACAATTACTCGAAATTTTCATCAAATTATTGTCTCTTTTTCATTCTATCTCGATGAAACAAATAATTGTGAAATTCAAGTCTCAAGAACGGGATAATGAGAAATGATAACAAAAGTGAGAACAAAAAAAAAAAAACGTTGAATACATTTTGTTCGATATTTGTATCGTGCAGTATGTTAATTAAAGTGTATTTTTTACATACATTTATATATAAAACAAGCAAAAACGAGCAAAAAAATAAAAAAACAGAAAAAACACTCGCACAGCTGGTAATATATATAAGATCCCAACCGGAGCAGGTATAATAACTTTGACGAAGATAAAGATCGCATCGTATTCTATATCCTGACGGGTATATGTGCGCTTATATGCACCCACTACGATACCATTGTGGTAGTTTAATATCGGTATGGGGATCGAATGGAATAATCTACTTACAACAAAGACTGTGGGAACTTGTTTATCCGTCCTCAATACTCGTAATATCCACAGCT
The DNA here is from genome assembly GCA_018420115.1 of Euura saliciscinereae. NCBI lineage: Eukaryota > Metazoa > Arthropoda > Insecta > Hymenoptera > Tenthredinidae > Euura > Euura saliciscinereae. The sequence goes on along the minus strand of JAFFZH010015187.1, from coordinate 8,150 downwards.
TTTCTTCTCTCTTTTTTCCTTCTTTTTTCAAATATCATAACTTCAAAGTCGTTGGTCCAATAATATCTTTTTATTAAAAAAAGCAAAGTATCGTTATTTCTTCATGAAATACATCACGATATGAAACAATAATAACTAATAAGTATTGTATACCGAATATTAATTTATAATGTGATCTGTCTCTGAATGAGAAATAATGTGAAATAGAAGTAAATAAATTTCATATATAATCACATAATATCCACAGCTTTCCTTCTTCTTTCAAATATCATACCTTCAAAGTCGTTGTTGATAATATCTTTTTATTAAAGAAACAAAATATCGTTATTTCTTCATGAAATATCCAATATATTCAACATTCTTATCACGATATGAAACAATAATCAGTTTTGTACAGGATACAAATTTCTATACATTAATATATGATGTGATATGAACGAGAAATAATTTGAAATAAAGGTCGATAAATTTCATATATAACCACATATAAAGACACCTGTGTGTGCGTACCTAGCAGACAAGGTACTTTCACCGCGGGTCTAGTGTGTGACGGGTCGTGCGGGGTACCAGAGGAAGACGTAGACGGGGATGGGGACGGGGATGGGAATAGGAATGGTAGGCGGGGTGACGGTGGCGGCGGTGGTGGCGGCGGGGAACAATAAACTTTAATATATGCCGAAATATTAAAATATATTCCTGGCTTTATGGCGTAGATATTTTAACGAGATATATACGTATAGTATACCTCAACCCGTATAGCAGCCTGGAAGACGCGCGGCGCCGAGACGCGGGGTACAACGTACCGACGTACCTACATATATTATATATATATATATATTATACACATGTTATAATAAAATACCATAACCGTACCTGTATTACGTCTATACGTATATTTATGTACCTATATATTATACATATATACACGTTTTTTTTTTCATACTTACGTAACGTAACGTAACGTTCGTTATTCGGTCGCCTTCGTCTCAGATGAAATTATATTCATTAGAATATATTTAAATATATTTGAAGAAATAAAAAAATAAAATAAAATCGTATGTAAACATTTATTGACGATTCTTGGATACCCAGACTCACGACTCTATATGATACACGTGGAGGTATACGACGTGAATAAAATTAAATTAAATCAAACTCGAGATTGTGTAACAAAAAGAAAGAAGAAATTAGAATATTTTCTTTATCATATATTTTCAACGATGTATATATATATATATATATTTTTTTTTTTTTTTTTTTTTTTTTATGTACTCGGTTGGCGATACAGTTTGTATATTCATGGGATCGTTTTTTATGCAAGATCGTTAAGGGCGATATCAAAGTACCGCGATTGTAGACCGATGTGAAATACGACAAAGTCTTTGGCCACAGCCAATCATCCAATCAAGCTACCAGAGGTTATAAATTTACATCAGTTTCTTTATGCACTATGAAAAGTGCTGCGAGCTGCTAAATATCGTGGATCAAACATTTACGAGATTTTTATTAATTAATATCCGGTTTTGAATCCACTTTTTTTCTTCTTATAATTTTAATAATTGCACAAGATTTCTTTTATTTTTATTCTTTTCTGTACAACTTTGTATATAAAAAATCAACTGCATAAATGTTTTATCATTTATTATCGAATCGAAGTTGTTGAATAGCGATCTTATAGTTTTTTTTTGGTTTTTGGTTTAGTTGCTTCAGTTCCCTTTTTCGCCCATCTGTCCGAAATTAGCAGTAAACTTTTCACCGTTCGAAATTGCTGTAAAAAAAAAAACATACACACTATATGTACTCAGACAATGTGCGAATATATATCACAAAAATCTCAACAGTAAATTTTCTCAAAATTTCTTTCTCAGTTTCTTTATTTTCACGAGGTGCGAAACAGCGAAAGGAATGATAAAAAGATGTGGCAGAATAGTAAAGAATAGTAGAGAGAGAAGGAGGGGGTGGGAGTCAACGGATATTTGAATGGGTTAATTTCTACAGAGAATAACTTGACGACACTAATTGTGAGCACGGTGTAATAATAACGAAGGTACGACAATTGTATGTATACGTAAAGTAGACTTAATGCGAAATGGGAATATGGGGATGTACGGATAGAATAGCTCAAAGCTCTCAGTCTGATTAACTTGACGAAATACATAAACTGCCGGCGATATACGTGTGTGTATTATATACGCGAAAACCTTGGTTAGCGTGTATCCCTAGTGATACAATATTCAAGCTTATAGCTTTTCAATCTTTGACAACGGGGTTTATTCTCCTCCCCCGCGTCGTTGTAACCGTGATCAATTCGCTTTTGCCGCAGTAAATTATTATCCTTTTTTTCTTTCTCTCATTTTTTTGTTTGTTTGTTCATTTTCCTTTCTCTCTTTTATTTTCTTCTTTTTTTTTGTGCTTTTTTTTTTTATGAAATCATTGTTTCGCATGACAATACGAAACGGGACTCCCGGATCGCACAATGACTCCGCTGCAGCTGATGTGGATGTAGGCTCTGGCTATGCCAACGTGGTACGCGGTGCGGTTCCCTCTCTCTCTCTCTTTCTCTCTATGACGGGTGGGTTCCTTCTTTGTAACGAACCGAGCGATGACTGTCGATGCAACGATGACATATTTTTCTGCTTTTTTCACTCCCGGCATGCCTCGCGGCTCCCCACACACGCGTTCGTTCGTTTCCAGTTTTCCAGTTCCCAGTTACCAGTTTCCCATTCAATCGAGGATGCGAGGATATGCATGGGATGAGGATGAGGATGAGGGATCGGACTCCTCGTACCTACTTCTACTTCTACTCCTCTCTCTAGTTGTGCTACACGGGTTTATGATCTATACTTGGGCCTCTCCTATACCACGAAGAAATTTGATTGGGAGAAAACTGTCCAGAGCCCTGCTAGGACCGTTTCAGAAATAAACTGTAAATTCGTGGTCGGGCCCTGGAAGGGACCTGGCTAGTTTTTTTTCCCACTTGATCTAAACGTATGTATTAATTATTTTTGCAGTAATAATTAACATGTATCAGACACTAAAACTATTATTAAGCTACTATTTCGCTCTTGACGTCGCCAATCATCCACCAGACGACAAAAAAGTATTGCATATTTTCTGCATTTCATTTCGTCAATGTATTAAAATACTATGTAATATCATTTTGATCTAAACTTCAACTTATGTGAATAGTGAAAGTTAATTAACGTGTGTGAGAAAGAGATCAACTATTGACTCTCTGGAATAGTAGACAGGGTTCGTTCGTGTTCTCGTTTTTTTTTTTTTTTTTTTCAACAATCCGGTATTTTCTCTGGAAGTCCAACGGTTATAACGGTTTATAACAAAGAACAATTTTCGAAATTAATGTTAAAATACTATCATTGCCGAGAATTGAAAAAATAAAAATATATCTATGAAGTTTGTTCTCAATTCCGATCATCATCGAGTCTATAACCATTTAAAAGATGCCGAACAATAGTCTACTATTCCAGGGTAAAATAAATGAATCAATATAACCTCCCAATAAGGTTTTTGTTTATTTGCACAATTTGAAATATATGTATGATAAAAAAAAAATGAATAAATTACGAATGAATGATGATTAAATGAATCAAACTATAGAAAAATTAATAAAACTTTATACATCAATATTTTATCAATTCAGGCATATAGAATCATCGATTTCTGATCCAATAAACGTATACATGTTTCTCTTCCATTAGCTATTGGAGTATAGCGCAGAGGGTAGTAAAGTGATCCTATTTCTATTCTTTTTTCCTTCTACCTACTCTCTGCCTACTTTTCCTTTGACTGAACACACCTCGTGGCGGTGTGAAAAATTCAGGGATTTTTTAAAATGGTACATTCGAGTTAAATTGGAGAGAAATAGAAGATAGAAAGAGTAGAGTGTATATATTTATATGGCTAAAACCAAGCGGGCGAGAAAGTGAGGGATGAAGAGGTGACGGAGGGGGAGGGGGGTTGGAGTTTAGCTGTGCCAAAAACTAGGACCTGTTGCACGTTGTACAACCTGTCCCCCCCCCCCATCCCCCCACTTTGTACCCACCGACAACCTCATTCTCTCTATTTATCTCTCTTTATCGCTCTCTCTTCTCTCTCACGTACCACTGTGGAAACATTCGTGTACCACGTAGCCACGGTATAGGTACCGAAAACTCCAAACGGTGATATTTCCTCTCTCTGCATGGTAGCGATGCTCTATGTGGCACTGCGATGCATTTTTTTATCTTCTTTTTTTTCGTGGTTCTATGAGAAGCTCGATCAAACTGTCGCTGAATAAAGAGAAATAAAAAGAGTACAGGGTGGGGACAGATAAAGAAAAGAGGAAATAAAAGTAAAAAGGGGGGAAGTGGAGAAAATTAAATGATTTTTGAATAGCATGATCATTTTTTGTTGAAGAAAAACGTTTCATATTTAGGCTGTTTGAAAAAAAAAAAAATTTTATATAAAAAAACAAATTGAATTATTGAAAATAACACATAAGTCAACTTATTACATTGGAATTAAAATAGTTGATTGATGAATCTAAGAAAGAAGAATGTGAAAAAAAATAATAATAAGAGATTGATATAAATGAACGATATCGCGTATCGCATGCATCAGGTGAAAATGTAACGATATGAAAGAAAAATTATTGGTGTTGTAACAAGGGGTTGTTGGTAGCTGGGTATTGAAGCAGAGTTTTGTATGACAATGGGTCATTCTCGCGCTCTGTAACTGTACCCGCGGTGAATAAAAAAAAAAAACAAAAAAAAAAAACAAACAAACAACAACAACACCTATTTTGCACCCCTACATCGCACCGGTGGAGATGAAATACCGACAACAATCCGAACCCAATGCAACAAGGTATCTATAGAATTAGGTATAACAGGAGGAGGGTTACAACACCCTACGTACCCCCTGCGCTAAAACTGTATCGCATAACAGAAACTGGGAATATATAACGCCCTTTATATATCTCCACATAGGTTTCACAACGTTTCAGTCACGTTCGATGTACATCATATTTTACACCCACACAAAGGTTACACACAACGTTTCTTGTTTCCCAGATATCGAAACAAGAATCAGATCTATAATACTATTTCAAATACGTGACACTATACTGTATAGCATGTAGTTATGGATAGTTGTATGTATAGTAGCTGGTACTAGTCTTCTCCACCCTCCTCGATATTCGTATACGCAGTAGGTATGTGTGTACATGCATACCTACGTCAACTCCGAAACGTTGAATTGATAATACATAGATTGTTGGGTTGTTTGTAACCGGATTTTTATCCACAATCTACATAGTATAAAGCACTTTTTATCATATATCATTTACATGCTGGCCAATGGACAGGGAAAACTAGGAAGTCAGGGAAAAGTTAAGTAATTTTACGGCGATACAAAACAAGACGGAATAAAAGATCTCGCGCGGAAATATCGATCAATGGAAATAGTAGTAATACTTGTAGGTATGATTTAGAAATAAAAAAAAGTATTCTCAAAAATCATTTTCTTTCTCCATTGATTCAGAGCATTGTTCATCACATATTTGAATAACCACTAAAAATGTGAAATGTTAGTCAAATGTCAGGGAAAATTGTCACAAAATTCACGGATGCTATCACCGTCGTCATTTTTCTCTTCTTTTATACTTAACAATTTTATTTTCATCTGTGATTAGAAATATGATATAACCCGATGATTTTATTGATTTCTGCTCGAATCTTTCGTCAACATATCAGAGAAAAAATAATGATGTATCAGTCAGGGAAAACCGGGAAAATGTCAGGGAATTTTATGAGCGGAATCGAGTGGCCACCCTGTTAATCAATCTAATTATGTTACAAATTGGAAGATATGATATGGTTGAAGGGAATCCTGAGAATCACAAACGAAACCAAAGAATGAGATGCTCTTTTATTTATATTGTTATTGCAGTGAATGATTACATTGCAGTTGTGATAAACGTGCGAAAAATCAGTTTCTCGTCTTTCTTTACTTCCCAATTATCGACGGATATTAAAGACACAGTTTTTTTTTTGTTCTCTCATTTTTTTCATGAGTCTTAGGTTGTACAGATATCGTTAACATGACTTGTCTGCTTATTATTTGCTCTATTCACATAGAAACGGGTGTTACATATAAATATAATAGGAGCATTCAGAAACCGGGATTTGCATTGTTGCGTGTGTCGTTCGAAGCGTCTCGCACGTTCAGTGCGGCAAAAGCTTTTTGTGTTTTTTTGCAGTGTATTTTTACTTCTGTTACTGTTAAACATTATTTCACCTCCCCTTTTTTTTGCTTCTTGTATGTTTTTTTTCCATTTTAATTTTTTTTTGTCCCACCCTTCTAGCTTGTGTACTCTTTTTTTTTATTTTTTACTTTTTTTGGCCCGCTTGTTTGTTCGTTAAACCATCACGAGCTCTCGTTTTT